>PVKH010010953.1:0-17983 GCA_004027955.1 Chaetophractus vellerosus | reverse complement strand
CCTCCTAATGAAGACAAGCAAGACAGTGAGCTGATGTGATGGGCTGGTGTGGTGGGCTGATGCAACAAGATGATGCAACGAGATGACACAACAAGGCGACACAACGAGGAAACACAAGAAGAGACACCAAAAGCAGGGAGTTAAGGTGGCTCAAGCGATTGTGTGCCTCCCTCCCACATGGGAGGCCCTGGGTTCCTTTCCCAGTGCCTCCTAAAAAGAAGACAAGCAGACACAGAGAGTACACAACAAACAGACACAGAGAGCAGACAGCAAGTGCAAACATTGGGAGGGGGAAGGGAGAGAAAAAAATAAATCTTTTTTAAAAAGTATCTAGGGGCCGGCTGGATAGCCCAGTGGATAGGGCCTCAGCATACCACATGGGAGGCCCCGAGTTCGATTCCCGGGGACCTCTCCTAGCGGGCAGACCGCCTTGAGAATGGCAAGCCGCCATGGGCGGGCCAGAGCCGCCGTGGGCAGGGCAAAAAGCTGCCACGGATAGGGCAAAAGCCACCACGGGCAGGGCAGGTCGCCCGCGGATGGAGCGCAGCCAGCCACCCGCGAACTGAAGCAAGCACCGGCCATGAATGGACGCAGAGACCGCCCACAAGCGGGGAAAGCCGCGACTGCGCAGTGACCAGTCTCAGCGCGTCGCCGCAGCGGGGGGAAGGGGAGATATGTAATAAAATAAATAAATCTTTAAAAAAAAAAAAAGTATCTAGAAAAGAACAGATGCATTGCAGAAAAAAATAATCTGTGGTTTCTTTCCCTAAGCCTAGATAGTAGAAGCATTGTATTTCATAAGAATTCAGGAAGCCAATCACTTAGTCATCATGAAAGACTGGAGGTTAGACTCACTGGGGACTGCCTGTGGCCATTGCTCCACCTAAGCAGTCTTACCTACTTCTACTGACTCCTGAATATCCATCTCCATCCGACCTCCTTTTTCCTATCACCAGACCTGTAATGGCTATTGGACATCTCTAGTCAACTTTCACATGGGCATTTTGAACTCACTCTGCTGCAAACTGATCTCGCTGTCTCTACTCCACCCTGCACTTCCCCACTTCAGTGCCTGGCCCTGTGGTCCACTGGGTTGCCTTAGTCAGAACCTGGCTCCATCCCCAACCCCACTTTATTCACCACCCCCATGTCTGATAAAACATCCTACTGATTCTATTTCCTTCGCACCTCTTGTATTCATCCACTTACTTCCATCATCCCAAGAGCTAGTCTGGCCTAGTTCACTACTGTCTCTCTTGGATTCCTGCTAGACTTCTACCTAGCAGCACTGCCTCTAGTCTCGCCTGCCCTAGTCCAGTCTCCGCAGCAATTTTTCTAACTCAAAAATCTGATAATGTAACTCCCGTTTAAGACACTTTGATAGGACCACATTTTCCTCAAAATAAAGTCCAAGCTGCTTAACAAGACTCACTGTACCCTTTATTATCTGACTCCTGCTTATCCGCTAGCTTCCCGTGATGACGCTCCCCCACCTTATTCTCCATTATCCACACTTTTCTCATTGCAGTTCTCAAAATGAAAATCACCCACCATTGCCTCTGGGGTTTTCCACATTCTGGATGAAGTGTTCTTTCATTGCCTTCTGTCTGTCCTCTCTCCCAACTCCACTTTCCTTCCGGTTTGTGTTGACCTGTTTACTCTCCATGGGAAGCCTTCCCTGGTATCCAGACCCTAACAATTGTGTTGCTGTCTCTGCAATGTACTCACATAGTGTGTTCTACTTTACCCTCGGCTGTAATTCAAACCCATTGAACCAAATTGCCTTCTAGACTGTAAACGCTTTGGGAGCCAGGTCTCTGGTATGTTTATTCTCAAGTTCCTAAAGATTAACACAGAGGCTGGCACAGAGAAGGACATCAACAGAGGTGAATCAAATAAGTGAATAAATTAACAAGGGATAACTAGTCCCCATGGATGAAGTGAAGGACATATGCAGACTGGGATTTGGGTGGCGAAGGGCGTTTTCGCTTGGGTTTACTCTAAATATGTGTTATAGGCTATTTCCCATTCATTACATTTCTATTCCAAGGAACTCGTGGCAAGCATCTGACAAGAGGGTTGGGCTATGCTAGCAAAGGTGACATTCCTTGAAATTAATTACCTGGTATTGCAACAACATTTCTCCCTAAAACCATGCTAAGTATAGCTTTTGAGTATTTTAGAAATCACTTGATGTTTGATTACCTGAAAATATATATTGGTGCAAAACATTTAGCATGGAACTTCGAAGCTATAATTTCCAAATTCAGCACCTCTCACTACGTATAGTAAGTCGCATACCTTCTACACACATTGTGGATGCGGGCCCCTGGAAGCCTGGTCTGAACTGTGTGAGTCTATTCTTCTCACAGTAGCTCTTTGATCCTTGGTGGACACCGACCCACACGGGGCCATTCAGACTCTCTCTCCCAAGAATTTCGAATCTGAGACTAAAAGACCCAGAGTCCCTAGAGTTAAATCTGTTGACATAGCCCCTAGTTGATAGAGTCCCCAGAACTCTATGGTGCCTCCCCTGCCCAAGTGCTGCCTGCTCAACTCTGTCTTAGTTCCTATGTAGGTCTTCAGGATCATTTTAATAAATTTCCTATTTTTAAGGTATATTCTTTGGAATTAATTACCTGGTATTGCAATAACATTTCTTTTGGTGGTTACTTCAGCAAATTTACCGAAAAATATCAATACTATTGTACTAGGTTGAATGGCCACTCAGAGATATCAAATCCTAGTTCCTGAAATGTGTAAATGTTACCTTATTTGGATAAAAGGGTCTTTGCAGATGTAATTGATGTAAAAGATGTAATTAGGAATCTTGAGATGAGGGTTATCTGGGTGGGCCCTAAATGTCATCACAAAGGTCTTCATAGCAGGGAAGCAGAGGGAGATTCAACACACAGCGAGAAGAGGAGGCAAAGTGACCACGGAGCCAGAGATTGGAATGATGTGGCCACTAGCCAAGGAATGCTGTCAGCCAGAAGCTAGAAGAGGCAAAGAATGGATTCTCCCTAGAACCTCCAGAGGGTGCACGCCCCTTCCGCCACCTTGATTTCAGACTTCTGGCCTCCAGAACTGTGAGAGAATAGATTTCTGTTGTTTTAAGCCACCCAGTGAGTGGTAATCTGTTACAGCAGTGATAGGACAAATACAACTACATTACCTTTGTTTGTTCAAGTTCTTCAAAGGCTACATCCCATATTGTTGAGGGCATTTCATTTCATGAGCTATAGAACACCTCCTAGGGAAAATGGGAAATGCCCTGGAATCCCCCGCATTTAATGCTCTACTCAGGTCCATGCTGTGGGACCTAATAGTCCTAAAAGAAGAAAGTAGCCTGAAAGATCCTATAGACCAAACCCAGGCCAATGAAGCAATCCTTTAAATAACATCCCTAACATATAATCTAGTCCTAAGTGAGAAGGCTGTGCAGAAATTCATTGGGTTCTTTCAGCAACAACTAGGCGTATCTTGAATATGATCTTTTTCTCAGAATCCTTTTGATATTAGAAAACATGGAGGCAAACTCAACCTTAGAGTGGCATTAAATACTGCAGTGATGGGGCCGACTGTAGCCCAGTTGGTAGGGCACCGGTTTACCACATAGGAGGCCCCGGGTTTGGTTCCTGGGACCTCCTTGAGCAGGCAGACCGCCTTAAGAAGGCAAGCCACCGTGGGCAGGGCAAAGCCTCCGCGGGCAGGGCAAGCCCCCGTTAGCAGGGCAAGCTTGCGCCACGCGGTGAGCTGACTCGACGGGTCACCGCACTGGGGGAGGGACAAGCAGATATGAAAGAACACAAGAATGAACACAGCAAGAACAAGCAGAAGGGGGGGATATGTAATAAATAATTTTTTTTAAACTGCAGTGATAAGCCAGTAAGAAATATTTTAAAATCTAAAATTTCTAAGTATGTAAAGCTCTATCAAATTATTCTTCTTCTCTTTATGGTATTATTTGTACTCTTGTGCTAAAGAATCTTTTAAAGGGTCCTTCAAACTGACCTTTTCACATCATAAGCAAAATCCCTGATTAGTTAAAATGAGTTGGTGAACAACCAAAGTTTACGCATAGCTTTCACTATCTGTTATCTATTGACACATACACAGGAAATCCAAGTTCCAGATGTCTGAATAATTTTAGTTTAAAAACTAATCCCTCAAAAATGTTTTATTTCATTTTAATAAACATGCAGATAAGAAGAGACTAAGTTGTATTAGGTGTCTCCTTTGGTAAGTTAGGTTTTGATTCAAAAATGCTTCAGACCATTAGAAAAGAATCAGATTTTACTGGGAAAACAATTTTTTTTAAAACCAGGGGACAGAGTATAATAAATAATGAAGTAAGTGTGAACTTGCAGGTCTCACACATTATCAGTGGCACCCAACTAAGGACTAGAAAAACATATGTTCACCACCGCCACCCAGTCGCCCAGCCTCTACCAAAGCCCACCCATTATCAATCCTGGTGACTTCTGTAGCAAATGAACTTCTACTACGAATCCTCCACAGGATTAAGTGTTAAGTGTTAAAGTGACCACAATTCTCATCAAAGACTTTGTGGATAAGAGTGGGTCTTTGTCTTGGGTTAGCAGTAGGAGTCCCATGCAAAGGAAGTTTGCTGGGGACTTCACAAATCTCAAGCTACTCTTTCCACTGAGAGATACCCTTAATGCCCAAGGCCTTTGAAGCATTAAGTTTAGGGAAATCAATGTTAACAAAAAGTCCCAGCAAATCCAACTGAGTTCTCTTCAAAGTATAGTGATGCAGGCTGAAAATCATGGTTTGCATTCCCTCTTCAAAGTGAGATAACGCAAGAATGCCAAAAATTCAACAGAGCCTTCTCAAGTAACAATCTTGTCCCTGAGTGAGGATTGGGATTTTGAGTTGTGGAATTTTCCACCCATTTATTCTTTCATTTTCTATCTTCTTTGTCCTCAAGTGTCAATTGACTCCTTTCAGTTACAGCTGTACAAATCACAGGGCTCTTTTTTTTTAAAATTGACATAAGACATATACATTATTCATATATCTATTCAGTTTCATCTGAAGGAAATCCAATAAAGAAGCAATTTTGTTTTATTTTCCAGTGAAATATTTAAAGCTGCTTTCCCCACCCACAAGAGGCCGGGCAGAAAACTCCATCAATGATCTATGTAAGTACAAAGCTTTTTGTCTATCAGAGCATGTGTGAATTTGATTTTGTAAAAATATAGACCTGTTTTCCTGTGATGCTTCATAGTACTTGTGTATAATATGTATCAAGTTCAATGTTTTCAGTAGTTTACTAAGCCTTATGTACCACAATGATGCCAAGAGCATCCTGTCCTTTTCCTAGCAAATATTGACTTAAAATGATACTTTGTTTATATTTGTGCTACATCCCTGATAGAAAGCATGCACATACTGCAAGTTTTGTTTTCCTCTAACTGTAAATACAGTAGAACAGAAAATTCAAGAGGTGGTTATGCATAAAGTAATTTCCTTCACCCCCGGGTTATTGACTGAAGGAGACTGAGGTTAAGGTCATCATGACCTTCTCTTTACAGGACTTTGATCGCCAGCAGAAATGGTTTGTGTCAAGCTCAGTACACACACACATCTCCCTCTGTGGGAATCCAGTTCTGATTCACAAAGATCCCATATGAAAAGAAGGAAGAAAATGATGTTAGCATTGGTACTGAGGTGTGTGTCAACTTTGTGTACCTGCCACAAAGACACGTTAATTATATGGTACAAGGATAAGATGTTCTCTCCTCCAGGAGACAATTCGCCTCTCCCTCCCCCTCCCTTCTGTAAATGGGTTATGGGAGATATTTTAGAGTAGCAGGGAGAAACCTTCCCCCCCCCCAACCCCCACGTGCCCATGCACAGCCCACCTTTCAATGACTGACAAGTTAGGTCCTGGAATAGTAACCCTCAACCATAAATCCAAACCCTGAGCAGAAGAGGTCGATAGGTGACCGGTTTCTCTGTCAGAAGATAAAAGCTACACTGTAAAAAAGACAGGCATGGTTTTATGAGCAAAGCAGAACTTTCTCAACATCTCACAAATATCTCATTAACCAGTGTTCTTGCATGATGAGTGATCATGGTTATTTACAGTCTGAAACAAAATATAGAGTTCGGTCTGCAGGCAAGTGGAGACAAGGCATAATAAAGGAAGAGCTAGGTGTGTGAGGGAAATGATGAAGTGGACATACTTGAGTGCTTAATTCATAAGGAAGAATCATCAATGCCAGCAGTGGTTTAACCCTTTTCAGTTTAAACATCGAGTGCATATGTAAACAATATATGTTTTTCAGCATCAATCCATTCTATATGGCTTGACCTTCTTTTTCCCTTAATATCTGGCTTTATTTCAAGGGTAGTTAAATGCAACTCATAAAATTCTTTTGCACATAAAAAGGTGCAAATTTCAACATCTTTAGTTATTTTTAAAAATAGGGGGAAGACAAGTTAAAAAAAAATAGGGGAGCAGGTGTAGCTTAGTTAGTTGAGTGTCTGCTTCCCATGTACTAGGTCCCAGGTTCAATCCCAAAGGAAAAAAAAAGTGGAGAACAGATGTAGCTCAAGTGGTTGAGCTCCTGCTTCCCATGTATGAGGTCCAGGGTTCAATCCCCAGTACCGCCATTAAAAAAAAAATTATTCATTTGCGGTCAAGTAATTCATAATTTGTGACGATTTGGTTGCACTCTGCACCAAAGTATACCTCTGAACTCCCCGGTAGGTATCTCACATGACAGTCGGGGAGAATTTCTGGGACCTCATACTTCCTTCCAGGGTGGTAAGGAAGATGGCCTAGCCGATGTAACTGAAATACAGTGCACCCAAACACTCTCATTGCATCACACAAGCTAAGCCTGGTCTCTTCTGCAAATGCTGGTGCAAAAGCTTTGATGTTTTATTTGGTGACATCACCTTCTTATCTCCCCATTTCGGGTTGTCTTCATGTTCATTTTAATTTGCTTTTGTCTATATAAACATGTTGGGGCAAAGGAAAGAACTGTGGAATTTTGGACCTCATACTCTTGAGGACTTTGTATCAACTTTGAGGAGAGGCGTTGTTAAAGCAAATATTTTAAGAAGGTTAGGGAGAATGAGCAGTTACCGCTTAGTGGGTACAGTTTCTCTTCAGGGTGTTGAAAAAGTTTTGGTAACGGACACTGGTGATGGTAGCATGACATTGTGAGTGTAATTAATACCACTAAATTGTATACTTGAAAGTGGTTAAAAATGAGGGGGAAATATATATATATATATATAACCAGAATAAAAAAATTTTAAATCATCTAGGAAAAAATAACTGTCTTCTAGATCCAAAATTGGAACTCTGGGTGAACAACAAAAGGCAATCAATGGTGGCGGGGGGGTAGAAGTAAAGAGGGAGGGAGAAATGGGGAGAAAAGGAGCAGTTATTTAACATCCTTGCTCCCAAGTAAACTAAAATGTTTTGAAAGGTTAGCACATCTAATGCTTATCTGTAAGTAAAAATGTTAATGATATGTGGCTTTGCTTATCTGTGGAAATAGGGTAAGATGGGGTAGAATGGGGTAGAATAGGGTATGATAGGGCAAGTTAGGCCCACAATGCCTAAGATAAGACCCAAGAGGATGCACTAGATGTCTAGGATTAGAACGAACCCTCCAGAAGATGAGGGGATCTTTGGCCAAAGACAAAGAATTTAACAGTTAATTAGGGCTATTGTATGAAACAGTCATTTTAAATAGGAAAAACAAAAATGTAAGTTTTACTTCTAAGACTTTGCTACCTATGTGACCTTGAGCAAATTACTTAGCATCTCGTGCCTCAGTTTCATCCTTTGCAAAACTGAGATGATAATGGTGCCCTGCTTTGTCGGCTTTCTGGGGGAGTCAAATCAGTTAGTAAAGCACCCAGAACAGAACCTGGAAAGAATTAGTCTTTGATAAATATCACCTCTTTCTTATTTGTAATATTACTACTCTTATTTGTACTATTGATAATTCAGACAGGCTTTCTGCAAGTAAGTGGGATTTGGTGGATGAAATGGCAGCTCAGTCTGCTGCAGATTGGCTTGGATCTTGGCATTAAGGACATACTGGACCAAGCTAGGTTCAGCTCAGAGCCAAAGGTAAAGGTGGGGAGACTCTCATCTCCATGACTAATAGTCACTCATTCTGAAAAAGACTGAGGTAGCAATTTTGATGTTACATAAAAAAAACTCCAAAAATGGAATTGAAAACCCAGCCTTTCTGCAGTCCCAGTTTTTGTTTTTGAGTAATATTGACCAAACCACTTCCTCTCACCAGATTCCTTATCTGGTACTAACAACCGTCTCCACCTGAATTGATGTAAAGGTTAAATGTATTTGAGAGCACTTTATGAACTATGACTTTTACGGAGGACTGTACATTCTTAAAAGCACAATATATTACAATTATAAAACTTGTCTCATTTTGAAATCTCTTTAAAAAAAAGTAATTCTTGCTTTCTTCCAAGGATTTTGCATTGACCGTGGAAATAGAATATGTAATTAGCATACTCATGGAAAATGGGTTCAAAAGAAAGAACACTGAACAGGGAATTGGAGGTTTGGGTTGGAGCCCCAGCTTTCCCACGGACACACTGCATGGCTTTAAACAAGACTTTTAGACTCTCTGGCACCCAGTTTCCTTTCTTGTAAAATGCAGGGTGCGTTAGATGATCTCTCCCCTCTAATTCTCTAATTCTAAATTCTATGCATATGTTTGCATGAATCCATGAGTCACTTAAAGATGGTAGATTTAAGAAAATTATTTCATAAACAAAATGTCTCATAAGCAATTCAAGACATCTTGAAACCGATCTGAAAACATTGTATTATTGTGTTTAGGCCAAGACTTCAACCCAAGAAGAACGGCGTGGAATTGAGCAGGGATGTGTTGGCTTCTTTTCACGACCACTCCACAATTCACAGAGGAGAGGCTATAAGTTCAAATGTTCACACTTACTCTGCCTCTGTGGGCTCAGAGCATTTGAACATCTCTCATTTTGGGGGCCACTTCATAAACGAAAAGGGGCATCGTCTCTTGAAAAAAAAAGAAAAATGAAAGCATAAGCGCAAGTTATATCTATAAAATTTTCCCCATCATGCTTTGATAACAATTTTAGCTTTTTACTTCTTCTTCTCATTTCAGATCTGATCAATTTAGCAAATCTGTGCAATCGCAGGGATTCTTGCACCCATTTTACAGATGAATGTCCTGGGGGCAAAAGAATAAATTAACTTGCTCCGCCCTTAGAGCGGAGGGTCTTCACATTTGGATGTGCTGGCCCTCAGGTGAAACCCTACAGGGTCTAGGAGTGACCTCCTCGCTGCAGTCATGCCCCACTGACCGCCTGCGTCCTGCCAGCCGCTCGCTGGGAGCCAGGCCAGCCCACTAGCAATGACCGCCCCCTCCCTGCGCAGGCGCAAGAACCAAAAGCCTTCTTCCAGCCTCCAGCCCGACCCTTGTCTGCGCCCTGGTACGGAACTGACGTGGTTCTCTGAATGCTTTAGCCCTTTTAAAGGACTTCCACAGAAAAATTAATTTCCCAGATAGAAACAATGGACTTATTGATGACTGAATTAGACCCTTCATCCCCTGCCCTGTGGTTTCTCCCCGTAAATGATTTTCCCGTAACTCAGTGGCTGCTTTGGGAGAACTATCCAAAGCACTTTAAATCAGGGCTAGTTTTTCAGCCTAAGATTTTGGCCATTGCCTGGTTTATTTAAAAAGCAGGGGAGGGTTCATGTCCTAGAGACAACAGTCCTAAAAGGACCTAGACATTTTATATCCAGAGGGATAATCAGGAAGATTTAGGAATTATGCTCCTCTCCATAAATGAGCTGAAGAGTGGGGCCAACCTGGAATCACAAATTCATGATTCTGAAAGCAAAGTCAAATTTTATGTAACTGACTTACTGGAGCCTGTGCTATGAAACAAGGCCATGATGCATTTGAAGTGCCTGCCCTGGGCTGGTTGGTAACAAATCCAGCAGAACCAGCAGGTTGGAATCAAACAGATTAACTCCACAAGAAACATGGCCGTGTTGGTACAATATTCATGTTTCCACCTTCATAATGACTTAATTTCATTTATCCCTCAAACTGAATGACAGAGACAGTCACTCATTGTCTACATATGGTTACATTGCTTTTTATTTTACTTTTTTAGGAGGTACCGGGGATTGAACCCAGGACCTCGTACATGGGAAGCAGGCGCTCGACCACTTGAGCTGCGTCCACTCTGCGCAGCTTCTTGAGAAGCATTGTCACTCATCCACTGGCTCTTGATGTAAAATGAACACAGCTCTGAATCTTTGACTCGTCTTCCACTTGTGCTGAAAGATTTTGGCAGCAGTGAGTATCATTTCACCTAAGTGGGGTCCGTACATATGGAGAAGCTACTGTGTTTGAGACAGTGTGTTACGTTCTTCTCAGGATGTGAATCTGAGAAAGACACAGCCCCGGTTCCCAAAAAGTTGAATCTCATGAGTGATTACTAGGAAGGGGTTGTGGTGGCTGGGGAGGAGGGTGGTGACAAGTCTTCAAGTTGCTATTTGTCATCAAAGGTTTTTATAACAAAAGTCCAACTAATGTAAACACAGCATAGATATAAGATTAGAAAGCACATCGCCCTTGAAATTTCCTTGCACTCTACTTGTTCTACATATAATTAGAAGAAGAAAAATAAACAAAACAAAAAAAGCAAAGAGAGGTGCTTTGAAGGTTCTGAGAAGAGATGGTCCTTATATTAAGGGAATAAGAAATGGCTTCATGAAGAAAGTGGCATTTAAAGTGAGTGCTGAAGATTGAGTGGGATTATAATAAACTAGTAAAATAATAGCTATATATACATATATCATAATTTTAAATGGCACTTTTACATATATTTGTTTTTTTTTTTAAAAAAAAAGATTTATTTATTTATCTCTAACCCCCACCCCACCGCCATTTGTTGTTTTGTGCTTGCTGTCTGCTCTCTGTGTTCTTCTGTGTCGGCTTGTCTTCTCTTTAGGCAGCACTGGGAACCTATTCTGGGACCTTTCAGAGTGGAGAGAGGTGCTGAATCTCTTGCACCATTCAGCTCCCTGATTTGCTGAGTCTCTCGTTGTCTCTCTTCTGTGTCTCTTTTTGTTGTGTCACCTTGCTGCACCAGCACTCCTGCGTGGGCCAGCACTCCTTGTGGGCCAGCTCGCCTTTCACCAGGAGGCCCCAGGAATCGAACCGTGGATCTCCATATGGTAGATGGGAGCCCAATCACTTGAGCCACATCCGCTTCCCTATATTTGTTTCTTTAAACAAGAAGAATTCTTCTAAGTGGGACGTTGAGGAAGGGCCAGGATGGGGAAGCACAAGACATCTGTAGAAACTAGCAAACCATTTTTCCATGCACGTGACAGAACTTTAGAGAGCACCTGCTACATTCCAGGTGTGACGTATAGGTGATACAGGATTTTGAGTTACAGATCTCTCTGCCTTCAAAGGCCGCACAGCCTGGAGAAGAAGCAGACATGATTGGCTCATAGTTATGCGTCAGGTGGTAGTAGGAAATTAAGGTAGGAAGCCACTCCAGGACCGTGTTAATGACGGTCCTGTCCATTCAGTGCCAATAGAGGATCATTAAAGATTTTGGGCTTAGGAGCGATATGATCTGGGTTGTATACAGGATTCACTTAGAGCAAATCTATTGGATTCATTCAGAGAAAGAACTGGAGAACAAGGACTGGTTGGGAGACTACTGCACGAAGTGATGGGGCTCTGAAATGTGGTAGCCTTAAAGAGAATGAAAAAAACAGAGCCGCTATTAACTGAAATAGAAAATGTAGGATATTGACTTGTCTGAGAGGAAAAGAAAATATTTGCCGTGGGCCATGCTGAGGCTGAGATGTGAGCAGGATGTAGAGGGAAGGCGTTTAGCCAGTGACTGGACACTGAGGTCTGCTGTAGTTAATCTGGAACTCAGGGCAGAGGTGCTGGCAAGAAAGATATATTTTAGAACAATCTACATGGGAATGGCTGTTGGGGCCATGGGATCAAAAAATAGCTGCAAGAGCAAGTGTGGGTATAGAAGAAGGACTAAGAAAACATTCCCGGGGAATACTTGCATTTACAGAATAGGAGTAGAAAGAGGAGCAAGTGAAGAAGACAGGAGAAATGAGAAGAGCTGTGGTGCAGCCCTGAAGGGCCCAGAGAAGGAGTCTTTACAGAAGGAAGCTTCAGCAGAGGCTAAGGAGAAGCCGTGGACAAGAAGACCGAGATGAGACGAGCCCACTGGATCTGGTGCTTGGAAAGGAAACTTTAGTGGGGCTTTGAGTAGAAAAGTCAACCCTCAGGGCAATGAAAGCTCCCTGTACAGCAGGGAAGGCGAGTGCAGGAAGTTTGGTGGAGCGAGAAAGAATGCATATTCAAATAAAGGAAGGAAAGAATGGTAGGGACAGAGATAAAGGAGATAAAGGAATCAGGTTTGCAGATAGAGAGGTTAACATAACAAGGGGCAGACACACTCCTTAGAGCAGGGGTTCTTAACCTTTTTTGTTCCACGGACCCCTTTGCCACTTGGGTGAAATGAATACAACTCTAATTTACTTATTGCAAGTAAGTGAAGGAAATGCTAGATTTCGGTTAGATGTCAGAGAAAATAAAGGTAAGCTGATTTTTTTTTCAGTTCGAGCTCACGGACCCCTGGTTAAGAACCCTGCCTTAGAGGCTATTTGGAAAGAAAAAATCATGGGAGCAGCTGGTGAAAAACACAGAGACTCTCTCCTTGACGTCTCACCCACGCCTATGGGCACAATTACCACGGCTCCTGGGATGACTCATAAATTTCTATCTCCTGGCCTAAACACTTCCTGAGCTCCTGATCTATATATAAAACTATCTGCTAGACAACTCCACCTGGATGTCTGAAAGGCACCACTCCCTTCTCAATAAATGGTACCATTATCCATTGAATTGTCAAAGTCAGAGAATAAGGACTTATCCCAAACACCTCCATGTCCCTCACCCTCCCACACAAAGGGGTTTCCATTTATATCACAAAATTCTCCCTTGTCCCCTTCTTATCTCTACACACAACAGTTAGAGTGACCTTTTCGAAACCCAGCTGATCATGTCAGTCATCCCTGCTTGGAACCCTTCATAGGCTTCCTCTTGGGCAGGGGTGGAGGCTGACATGACTCTCCAGGCTCTACGTGGTTCGACACTGCCCACCTCCCAGCCTCACCGAAGACTCTTCTCCCCTGCCACCCATACCCCAGCCCTCCCTGCCTTCACGTCCTCACGTACGTCCAGTTCTCTTCTACCTCTACCCCCTGCCTGCCATTCTCTCCTCCTGGTTAATTCCAACCTTAGGCGGAATGGGAGGCAGAATGGCAGAGTGGTTAGGGCCCCAGGCTTTGGAACCTAACCTAGTTCCAATCCCCTCTACTCGCCAACTGGGTGATCCTGAGCATGTTACTTACTGTCTCTAAACCCAAGTTTTCTTGCCTTTAGGTGCACATGAATCTATACTTCACAAAGATCCTTCCTATAAAGAAGTAAAAACTAGGCTTGGAACATAACAGCCCTTTAGTAAACGTCAGTTATTTTTCTGTTATTCTTGTTTCCAGCATCACTTCCTGAAGCAGCCTTCCCTGAACAGGTCGCCTCCCCTCTACCTGCATTCTCAGCCCCCTTGCACTTTCCTTCTCTGTACCTATCACAGATATAATCTTGCATTTATTCATAAGATTTTTAGGTTACAACAAGCTTCCTTACCCAGATGAAGGCTCCTTGAGAGCAGGGCTTTGGCTGCTTTGCTCATGCATATAACCCAGACCCTTGCACAATGCCTAGCACAGAATAGACACTCAGCCAATATTTGTTGAATGGATGAGCCATCATCGGCAGCCGAGCTGCAGTCAGAATATATAAGTGAGCATATGTAGCTTGTTCCTATATGCAGCAACTCAGGATTTAGCCTTTCATCTTTGCTTTAGTCGGTGCCAGATTAGCAGTGTGTCATCTCATTGATGAAGGTTAGTAAATTGTTATTAGGAATATTTATTTTTTAGAAACTAGATGCATCTGAGATAAAATTCGTGTTCGTCCAGGCCTCATTGACCAAGGACATCTGGTAACCTATGGTTGAAACTGATGAAGATGATGATGATAATGATGACAACAAGGCATATGGATATGAGCTCATCAATCCCCAGAATGCATGGGTCTACTAAGTGGAATGTACAGAAAAGAAGCTCTTGAAGGTCATTTAACATGCCCAGTGAGAAACACTGAGAGAGAGCCATCTCCCTTGCTCCCTTTAGCCCATCTTAATTTTCTGGGTTGTAGATACACATCATAAATGGTGATGTGCACAGCTTGTGAGGCAGGCCATCGTTCTTGTGCTGTCTTCCCACATCACATTGCCTCCAGGTCTCTTTCAAGGAGGACCGCTGAGTCTGCTCCAAGGAAGACCACTGAGTCTGCTCCAAGGAGGACCACTGAGTCTGCTCACCTTTTATTCTAGGGAACGTTTTCTGAAAAAATTATCTTGAAGTCTGGTAATGGGCAAACACAATCCTTGACAATAATAAGGAAATAATGAGATGAAAGATCCCTGTAGCTCCTTATAGATCTCTTTTTTCCAGCACGTGAGTCCTTTGATTAACACCACCCTTTGCTTCTAATAACAAAATGTCCTGTCCCTTACTGGAAACTTTGGAATGACTGTGACTGAACATTAGGTTCTGGATTATCGCTTGAATTTATACTAACGTTATCAATGGAATTTCTTTTATGGAGTACCTAAAAAAGACAGCAAACCACAGCGAGCCCTTAGGTGCCTCCCTTTTACTAGTCCTGAAATGGAGTAGGTTGAATGCCTTGAGGGTAAAACCTAATGAGCTTTGTACTGGGTCAAGAACAACTGAGGGGAACCGGAAGTCTTAGCACTCACAGATGGTGATGTGTCCCCACATCGGTTCTCTTAGAAGCTCCCGTTTGGCCATTGGCAGACTGTTGTCTTAGTTGAAACAGTAAAACTAAGATTAAACGTGATATGGAAACGTCGAGAACAGCAATGAAAACCTTTCACTTCCAGAACTCTTGGTGAACCTTTAGAAGCAATCCATTATTGCCTAGCAATTCTATTATAAAAGCACATTAGAGTTTAAAGATGCAAAGTGATTGGGAAAAAAGGCTTATGTAACATTAAAAGCAAAAAACTGGTTGTAAAGTCATCTCTACACTAAGACTGTAACTGTATTAAAAAATTGATAACATATTGACAGTAACTAGAAAAAGACATTAAAATAACAGGTTTTGGGGAGCAGATGTGCTCAATCCCACATGGGAGGTCCCAGGTTCGGTCCCCAGTGCCTCCTAAAAACAAAAAACAAAAAACAAAACAAAAAAAAACAAGTAAACAAATGTAAAAACCAACTCAGGAGAGCCCATGTGGCTTAGTGGTTGAGAGCTGGCTTCCCACATATGAGGGTCCCGGGGTTCAATCCTTGGCCCGATACCTCAAAAAAAAAAAAAAAAAGGAAAAAAAAAAACAAGTTTTTAGAATGGTAAGATTTGAGATGATTTTTTTTCTTTCACTTTCTTCTCGCTTGATTTCTGTTCTTGTTGTTATAATGTTGTTTGTATGACACAATATTGTCAACTAAATATATATATATATATTATGCTTAAAATATTGTAGAAAGTATGGGAATCCTGTATGGTATGCATGATTATTTTGTTAACTCACAACTTCTCAGATTGAAAATATATATATATATCAGAAAATCACAACTCACTTATTTTACAGGCATTAAAAAGTATTCCCCACTTTCATATTGAATATGGAAAATATGGAGCTATTCTACTTTGTTCTTAAAAACTATTACATATCATTTTACAAAATAAAACATGGAAAAATTGGTAGCATGGATCTTAAAATTGGCAGAAATGAATTTCATTTGCCTTCTTTAGCATAATTGGTAGCAGTCTCAAAAATCATATTTTCTTCAATAAACAGAGAAGAGATCAAAATAAATTTTTGTTAAATTTTCTTTCTGATTATCTAGTAGACCAAACAACCTCTCTGAAAACAACTACCATAAATTTGAAGAATCCTTAGTAGGGCTAGACTAGAAAATGTTTTGGAATGCATTTGCCTTGTGGCTCTAAGAGCTTAAAGAGAGAACACTGGCTGGGTGCTGACAGCCAATTTAAATCAGTGAATTACATGTCTGCAAATTTTACTCAGAAAATAACCACACAGTCCTCCTGTTTCTTAGCCCTCTACTTATTCAGTTATTCACCCCACAGGGTTGCCCCTAAACAGCCCTGAGTATATAAGGTTAAGATAATCTCAGGGGAGCGGATGTAGCTCAAGTGGATGAGCCCCCACCTACCATATATGAGGTCCCCGGTTCGATCCCCAGTACCTCCTTAAAAAAAAAATAAAAACAACAAGCAAACAAATGAAAAAACCAACTCAGGAGAGCTGATGTGGCTCAGTGGTTGAGCGATGGCTTCCCACATACGAGGTCCTGGGCCCAGTTCCTGGCCCAGTACCTCAAAGAAATAAAAAATAAAAATAAATAAATAAATAAATTGGGTTGTTTGAATTTAAAATGAATAAATAAGTAAATCTCACACTGATTGGACATTTCCTTCTTTCCAGAAATGTCCATTTACTTTACTTTTTAAATTAAATGATTCCTAGCAATAAGAATTGGCCACCCTTTCCCTCTAGAATTCCATTAAAAGGTTAAGAGGTAGAAAGGAAAAAAAAAAGGTTAAGAGGGTCTGTGGCTACTTTGGACTTTATCATACCCTGCCTTGTGTACCTTCCATTCCATCCAGAGCTGTAGGTCAACAAGCTCTAACAGGAGGCTATGGAAACACCTTGTTGGCCCTTGAGTGTTTTATCTCATCCATTGGTGAGCACGGTGAGCATGTTGGACTTCTAAACAGTTCATTCAGAAACTGGCTGGACTGTGTGTGCCTAACATTCCTCTGGTAATATGTAGTGCATTAGTCAGGGTTCTCTCAGGAAACAGAATCAACAGGAGATATCTGTCAATAATATGAGATTTTATAAGAGTCTCTCACATGACCGTGGGGATGCACAAGTCCAGGTTCCGCCGGCAGGCTGCAAGCCAGGGGCTCCTATGAAAGACCAATGAAGGGTCCTTGATGAGTTTCTGGGAGAAGTTGGCTGTCCAACGACGAGCTGGGAAATTCTCTCTGGATGTTGAAATCACTTCCCTTTTAAGGCAGTCAACTGGATGGATAAAAGCGTCATCCATTCTTGATCCAATCTCCCTGATTGATGCAGATGCAATCAGCCATCCATGCAGTAAACTCACTGGTGATCGAAGTCCATTATGCTCTTGTATTACAATTAGCCCAGTGCTTGCTGGACCTAATACCTGGACACAATTACCTGGCCGAGTTGACACATTAGCCTAACTATCACATGTGGTAAGAGTGATCAGCTGCAAAAACAAATAGGCCCAATGCTACAATAACAAGAAATCTTCTGAACAACAAAACATCTACCCAACACTGGTAAATTGATTGTCATGCTAAGAAGAATGAACTTCATTCTGTAGGCAAAGGGAGACTACAGAATGATTTTGGAAAAAGTATAATATAACCTGGGTTTAGGAGGAGAACTAAACCTAAAGGCAGGATGAGTGTGGCCTGGAGAGGGTAGAGATTAGGTGAAATCAGGAAACTAATAGAAGACTAGTGGAATAGTTGAACTGGCCTGAACCAACTTAAAACAGAATTTAAATGGATAAAATGATGCAACAAATTTGATGCAGATAAATGAAAGAAAGGACAGTCCTTTAGAAGTCAATAAAACTTGGAGCCTAGATTATTGAGTCCATAGTGATGCCATTAATAGAAGTGAACAACCAAGAGGAGAAGGTGGTTTAGGGGAGGAGACGAGTTTGCTTTTGGATATGACATGTTGCAAGTGTCAG
>PVKH010010952.1:0-17983 GCA_004027955.1 Chaetophractus vellerosus | reverse complement strand
TTTGGGGGAGGTCTGAGAGGGATGTGGGGAGGGGAACTGTAAAATATCTGAGAAGGATATGGCAAAGGTCAGAGGGGATCAGTGGGCTTAGGAAAGAGGGTCAGGTAGTAGTGCAGTCATCCTGGAATCACTACATTCTGTGTTTTAGCAGTTTTACATCATCTTAGGTAAGAGCTAAGGATGAGATCAAAGGTCTGCCCAGGCACATAGCCTAGCATGAGGGAAGTCCATACTAAAGTTTGGACAAGTTTCTGGTACCAAGTTTGGACAAGTATGCAGGCCAAGCAAAGTCTCTTGGAAGAATTCACAAAGGCTAGTTTAATTTCCATAATCCCACCAAAGAACAGAGGTTATTGAGAGTATTTTGAATATAATACATGACTCCTGTCTTTCTCTAATAGGGCCATGAGATGAAGCTGTCACATTGATAGCTTTTCTATTGCACCTTATTCTTAGACATCATAAATTGCCACTGGTGATTATCTTGCAATTTTTATATTTTGTTGTCTTTTCTGTCCTGAAAGCTTTTTTGAGAATAAGGATACCATTTGTAATGTAAAATAATGTTAACATTATTATTTAAAATTCTGCCTTGGCCCACTTGGGAGTTATGTACATATGTATTCAGTCTCTTACTTGTGCTAAGCGGGAGATATATCAGGAAATCCTGGGAACAAGAAAATTCCAAAAGAGCAACCTTTACTCACAAACATGTGCTCCTGTACATATACCTCATGATGGAACAAGGAGTTTTCCTAGAACCTGATGCTAGATTTTACACCATGGAAAATGCTTTTGCCTTTAGACCTAATAGAAAGAATACTAGACTAAGAGTTAAGTAGCCTGGGTATTAGTCCTGACTTTTCCCTAACTGAACGATTCTGGGCCAACCAGTTACTTAAATATTGGGCTTTGATTTTTTTCATCTCTAAAATGAGAAAGGTAATAACCTGTCTTAAAACTGATGATGTGATGATGTAAGGACAAAAGGATTTTACTTCTATCAAAGAAATGCCCTGTTAAATATTGTTACCATTCAGAGAGACTGATGCTTAAATGATTCCTGACAATAGACTTCTAGACTACACTGTGGCATTCTGTAACCTATAATGCTTGTAATAACGTCAGCCATTGATTAATATTAATACATCTGATTCATTCACTTATTTGCAGAACATTTATTGATACCTGCTACTGTGGGGGACAGAGATTAATTTTTAAAAAACGACTCCTTCCTTCCAGCTTATTACAGTCTATGGGAGAAGAGACACAAGTAAGCATTATTCAGGGTAAAATGTGATAAATACCCTGAGAGAAGCATATAAAGTATTTTGGGAGGTCAAGAAAGGGAAAAAAGTATTTACATGTGGATCAGGAAAGGCTTCATATCTGTAATGTTTGAAAGGGTTTAAAAAGATGGAGTTGAATTTCCAAACTATTATCAACTACATTATTTCATTTGATCCTTTAACACAATTTTATGAAGTAGGCAGAGATAACCATTTTATAAATTAGGAAACTAAAGTGCAGAGAAATAGCATTTTTACATAAAGTTCCAGAATTAATCAAGGACTTAAACCAAGTCTAGTTCTTCACAATACCACATAGCTCTTCCTTCAATACTAATCGCCTACACAAAGATACATAGTTCAAATAGCAGTATACAATCCAAAATTGAATGTTATCTTTGAGATGCATTATATAATTTTCTTTCTGTAGTAGATGGACCTTCTTAACTTTGTTTAGATTTCCTAATTTATATACCAGAGAGCTAACCTTATCAGTTTGCTGTGGACAATCCACCATGCTGGGAGCTGACCAAATAATAGTAAACAGACAGCTAAGTTAGTTGTACATTGAAGTAGTGTACTGTAATGGAAAGAGGAGTGGACTGAGATTCAGGACTCTGGAGCCCATCTAGCTTCCACCACTAACAAGTTGTGTTGGACAACTTCTTTACTCTGGGCCTCTGTTGCATCATTTATTTAAAACAACAACAGCAACAAAAACCTTAGGTTAGTTGGCATCTAAGGTATCTATTAACACAATACTAAACATTTAGTTGTTTGTGTCTGCCTATCAGTCATTTATTCTTTGTGTTTGGTGCAGTTGAAAATGAATGAAATCAAATCCCCTGCTCTGAAAGAGCTTGATATTTAATAGTGAAACTCAGAAAGTACACAAATAGCTTTCACTTTTGTGAAGACTGGGTTGAAATGTATGTGAGAGAAACCAGCCTCCCTTCACTTTATATTCTCTTTTTGTTCACTGAAATGTCTTTAGAAACATCAATTCCCTTTACTGTCAGATGAAGGTATTACATTAAATGACTTCTAACATCTTTCACAGGTCTAACATTCTGCCTTTTCTGTAAAGATTCTGTTATGATCCTCTGAAATTATTTATCCAGGCCTAATTTCAGTATTTAGAGAATTGAGAAAATTTCTTCTTAGTGCTCTACCACTCTCTTCTCTTAAATGGTTATCTTCCTTTGGCTCTCCCTTTTAATTTTCATATTTCCCACCCCACATCTTCCCTTGTTGTGTCTTAGTCTTCATATGTAGAGAAGTTACCAATTCCTATTCTAAATGTTAGAGCTAAAGAAATTACGTGGTAAAATCAGAGTATCATATAGTATTTTCTCTTGTGAAACTTTTCATTGAAATTCAGTGGAATGGTTCTTTCTGCCCCACTTCATCTCTTTGAAGCACAGTGAAAAATTTTAATTTCCTGAGAGGAGGAGGAGGTGGGAAGGAAAAGATGATAGTAAATGTTCATATGATAGAATCCCCATCTGCACTGTTTTCAAGAATGCAAAAGAAAGAATAGCCATAAAGATTGCAGGGTGGTGAAATCAAACCCTCATTCCAGATTCATATTTTTTAAAAGTTGATCTTTACCCTTTTAAATGCCTGTTGTTCCAGTGCCTACATCAAGGTTGCAATAGAATCAAAGTAGGAGGTGCAAAGCAAATTTACCATTTCTTTCCACTTGTGAATAGTGATTTAGTAATTCTGAGGGAGTGGGGCATATTTAAGGAAAATCTCTTAATTTATGAAAACAAACCATAACTGTTACTGTTATTCCCATTATAATTACTTTGGAAACACTAAAATGGAGGAGAATACTGTGGAAGTCAATACCTTTTTCACTACAGGACAATGTAATGTTTCACAATTTCAGGGCTTTTCTTAAATAGGACAGATAAGAGCAGTATCTGCTTGCATTTGATAGAAAGAAATACATACAGCAAAAGGGCTGGAATGACTCCATGAACTTAAAAATCCTAATATGGTTTGCCTGCTTTGACTGTGCTATAGGAAGGGTCCATGCAGGTCTTTGATTTCCTTGGACAACTTTAAATTCTACAAGCTGGTAGTTACAGTGACTAGATGGTAAAATTAAGAAAAAAAAAATACCTAGCTTCAGAATGTTACAAACAATATTTTTATTGTTCTATAATAACTACTGTGAACCCTGGTGTCATTTGGTCTCAAAACTCTTTAAAAGTTCTATTGTTTTTTTTTTAGAAGGGCTAGTTAGTATTTTGCCTCCTGTTAGGGATTATAACTCTGGAATCTTCTATTATTCCTGATATAGCATTTTTCAAAGGCTTCACTTGCTTTCTAATTCCTTTGATATTGTTTAAAATGCCTTGCAAATATATTTAGCAATATGTGTCTTAGTTGTTTTTTAAATATTTCTTTTGCTTTTTCTAATGGTGAAAATGAAAGAAAAATTGGTTAGAACACTGCCCATAAATCCACAGTGAGTAGGGATATAAAGTTGAGTACTCATAAAACAACCAGAACATTGTCAGCAGTGTCTGAATTTCTCCCTCTGCCCCACAGAGTCCACGTCAGACGCACAGATAAAGTGGGAACAGAAGCAGCCTTCCATCCCATTGAGGAGTACATGGTGCATGTTGAAGAACATTTTCAGCTTCTTGCACGCAGAATGCAAGTGGACAAAAAAAGAGTATATTTGGCCACGGATGACCCTTCTCTGTTAAAGGAGGCAAAAACAAAGTAAGTTAGACCAACTAGTGATTCTAGAGTGAAATTGTCTCTTTTAGTTGGAAAAAATCCTTACTTCCCATGTCGTGTGATTCTGGTTATATTGTTACTGATTATTGGTTTTTTTAAAAATTCAAATCATTGTGAATAACTGTTATCTAATCAAAGCATATTTTATTATCTATATCTAATAATACTTTCTAACAAAAAAATCCAAAAGGAACTAAATCACTCACTTATGCATCATCACCAATCATCATCATCATCATTAAAAGCATTTGCTAACTAACCATATAAGACTGTTAATAATACACATACTAGGTACTTGCCTTCTGGCCTCAATATCTTCACTCACAATTACAAGCGACTGAATACATATGTAAGATAAAGAGTTTTCATCTTATAAAAAATTCTGGAATTTTGAATACAAAATGAATAAAGGTGAAAAAAATCAAAAGATGAGTTTTGTTAGTGGAAGAATTAAGGACTACTAGTAAATACTGAACAATAATCATCATTTATTGAGCCGACCTCTGTTTCAAGCACTGTGCTAGATGCTGGGGATTCCATGATAAGTAAGACAGTCTCTGCTTTCAAGGAATTCCCAATCTGTTTGGGGAAATAGACAATTACTGTGTGAGTAATGCTACTATAGGATTAAGCTTAGGGTGTTATGAAATCACATAAACAAAGCACTGCGCCTAATAGGAAATTTCTCATCGTAAGATCTGGGTGAACATGGAATTGGCCTTCATTTGCTATTAATAAATAAGAGATTTATTAACTATGTGAAAGTAGGTAATGAGGGAGGAGAACATTGCAGCTTAACTCTGCTCAGATACCATCTCCTCCAGAAATCCCTAGCTCTTGACTGGGCTAAGTGTCCATTCTCTTTAACCCCAAAATTTTTTGTGCATTCCTCTGTTCTAGCATTTAGTACTTGCTTACTTCTTTCTCCCTCATTAGATTATATAAGCACTTTGGACACAGTTTCTAATACTTGTAAATATCGAATTCTGTTTATTTCAATCCCATCAGTTTGAAAAGATTTTATTTGCATTAAGTCATTTAAACCATTTGGCTATTTAATTAATGTACTTTTTAGGCCCTTTTTTATGTCATAAATGAGGGGAAAAATAGAAACAAATTAAGAATGAGGACTATTAATGCAGGTATTTATCCAGGTCATTGGATAAGATGTTAAATCTAAATCTATTTCTCCCAACTAAGAATATAAATTAATTGGATTCAAATTGATTTTTTTTTTTAAGATTTATTTATTTTATTACATATCTCCCCTTCCCCCCGCTGCGGCGACGCGCCGAGACTGGTCACTGAGCAGGCGTGGCTTTCCCCGCTTGTGGGCGGCTTCTGCTTCCATTCACGGCCGGCTTTCAGTTCGTGGGTGGCTGGCTGCGCTCCATTCGCGGGCGACCTGCCCTGCCCGTGGCGGCTTTGCCCTGTCCGTGGCAGTTTTTTGCCCTGTCCACGGCGGCTCTGGCCCGCCCATGGCGGCTTGCCATTCT
The DNA here is from genome assembly GCA_004027955.1 of Chaetophractus vellerosus. Classification (NCBI taxonomy): domain Eukaryota; kingdom Metazoa; phylum Chordata; class Mammalia; order Cingulata; family Chlamyphoridae; genus Chaetophractus; species Chaetophractus vellerosus. Next base: position 12,441 of record PVKH010010952.1, on the reverse strand, counting down.
CAAGGCGGTCTGCCCGCTAGGAGAGGTCCCCGGGAACCGAACCCGGGGCCTCCCATGTGGTATGCCGGTGCCCTATCCACTGGGCTATCGAGCCAGCCCCCAAATTGATTTTTAAGGCACCCTCTTTCACACACATTATACAGATGCAGAGAAAAGAGCAAAAATATACATTGGCCAAGTACAGGCATGAATTAATCATGAATTAATGTAAGAGTGTAAGAATTAAGGAGTAAATGAACATTTGCAACATTTGTAAGAGTTAGGGATTAAATAAAAAAACACAATAAAAAAAACTCATAGACATTTTTCCAGATTGCTGGTCAGACCTATTTGAGAGAAACAAAGTTAAATAGTTCACTATACTCTGTCATTTTAAAACACCATACTGAAGTTATAATTTGGTTGAAGAAAAGGATACTAATTTTATCTACCCTTCCACTTATCCTTGAATGCATCACAAGCTTTTCCCCCTTTTTTCTTTTTTCCTTGATTACCAAAATAATTCATGCTCATCAGAAAAGATGGATACTGGAAAAGACACAAGCAAAGAAAAAAAAATATTACCCACAATCCCCTTACTTAGCGGCAACAATTGTTCTTGATATTGACATATTCCTTCCAGCCATTTATATAGTCAACATTTTGTAATAGTTGGTCATACTCTATATAATCTGAATTCTTTTTCACTTAATATGACAATACATCCATTTTCCTAGATCACTAAAAATTCATTATAAATGTTTTTTAATGACTGCATATCCACTGTATGGATATCCTGTTGCTTACTTGACCATGCTTCTACTGTTGGACAGTTAGGTCATTTCCAATTTTTTACTCTTATAAATAATACTATAATGTATGTCTAAAATAATCCATATTATTTCCTTAAACTAGATTTCTAGACTTGGAAGTATTTAGATCAAAAGGGTATGAACATTTTTACAACTTCTGATCCATAATACAGTATGACATTTTTACACCAAACAACCCTTAAAGTACAGTTGACACCATGTACTTGGACTATGGGAATAATAAAACTTAAATTTCCTCTTTCAAGTCAACAGCTATAACTCCCTGTAGTAGTCCAGGCAGCAGTTTTCTCCATATTCTGTAATAAATAGTTGTAAGCATTTTATGCATAATTTTTCTCTCTTTGGAAACCCTTTCATTTTAATTTTCTGAGTCATTTTGAAGATTTTCTCAGGAATTTCAATGCTGTTTCTCTCCTTGATTATTACTTAAAGATTTTTCCACTCTGAATTAACTCTGCTTTAGACATCTCAGGATTGGTTTTGATACATAGGCAAATCATAAAACCTCTGCTCTTGTTTTAGGAGTTCCAAAGCATTATCTCTCAACAAGATATATAGTGTCCAAGACCATATTTTTTTGCTTAAGAAGCATGAAGAGATGAAGAATTAAACGTAAAGGTCCATAGGGTTCACATGGTCAGAAGAGACTCCATATTCTGGGTAGCTTATCCTTTGAAAGGGGTCAAGATTAGCTCCATGGTTGTGGCTTTCTGAGTGAAGATAAGCACTTAGTTTGGTGCTTAGTATTATGCCTCAGGTTTCTTAGGCTAAGATTGAGTTTATCCATGAGATTTTAGCACCAGTGTCCCAATGACTGGCAGGCATTGCTAATGTGACAATATTTCTCTTAGATAATTCACTATTAGGGTTTATATCACAGAATTATTGGCAGTCAAAGGAATAAGTCAGTCTCAATCTTGTTAAAGTTGTCTATCCATTGTCTTCCGAGATTGTGGAGAGTGGGGATAGGGGTAACATGGTGACACAGGAATTTTTAAAAGGAAGCTTTTAAAAATATCCCAGATTAAATATTTGCATATCTAGTTTGCTCTGTATCAAAAATTAGATTCATTGAAATGGATAAGGCAAAAATAAAATTTTTGTGACATGCTTGGTTGTCCTGTGAAATGAAGAATCAGGAGTAAGGAGTGGTAACTTTCTTTACTAATTTATTGAACTCCTACAATATGCTAGACATGTGTAAGGCACTGATAATACAAAGATAAGTAAATGATAATATGTGGTTGATTCTGTCTGGGATTATCCAACTGATAGGCAATACACCTCTAACAAATACAGAATAGTTAGATAAGTGTCCTGAACGAGTTATATACCAAGTACAGTGAAATTCACTAAGAACATGGTCTCACTCAGTCTGAGGAAAGGCTTTAGAAAAGAAATTTTGATGTTAATTTATAACTTCAAGCTAGTCTTTTGTGGGTTATATAAAAATAAATTTTTATAAAGGTGGAAGAAGAAATATTTCTCTTTATCATTGCCATTCTTTGCAACCTCAAGGTAGAAGAATTCCTACTTGCTGTCATATGTGTGAGAAAAAGAAAGAAGCATATTTGTATAGTAAAATACGGAAAATTCCATGCTCATTATTTGGAGGTAGAAAATCTCTCTCCCCTCTTATTTTTGCTCCTGTTTGTTTTTCCCACTTTCTCTGTCCTTCATTAAGCAATCTTTTGTATAGAGAGAGAAGGCCTGAGGAGCTTAGGTGCACTCCTGTCTTGGTTCCACAATGGGACCTTTAGTTAGGAAGGATATATATATTAGTGTCATTTCTCAGTAAATGCATCGCTTCTTTCCTTGTTTCACTGAGCACCCAAACCTTTGCTTACAAAATTGGTCTTTATTCAAGAATAAAATCTGTTCTGGTGTATTTTAACAATTCTCCTTCTCCTCCACCCTCCAGCCTTTTCATATTTATTTGTTGCTGTTTCTGTCCTGAGTATACAGCTTCATAGAGATCACATTAAAAGTCTTTCTGGTTTTTTTCTTTTTAGAACAAATCTGACATTTCCTTCATCTGCCTGATTTTGAGCTGAGGAGGGAAAAATGTCAAAATTAATGAGGCCAAATGGATGCAAACACCGAATACCAGTCTAAAACAGTTCTTGGAGATTTTGCTTTCACAGTCATTATTAGATAGGCAATGAGGGAAAGCTACTTAGTGGCCATAGAATGAAAAGAAATTTGAAGCAACTGTTAGGGGATTAGGAAAAAGTCCCAGCCATCAGTAGCACTCACTTGTTCACACAGCATTATGTGAAGTGCTAGGTGCTATGATACATAGAAAAATAAGGCATAGGGAACCGGCTATGGCTCAATTGGTTGGGCTCTGGTTTACCACATGGGAGGCCCCTGGTTTGGTTCCCGGGCCTCCTGGTGAGGGCAAGCCGCTGCACAGTGAGCTGACTCAGCGGGATGACGCAGCACGGAGTGACAAGCAGACACAGAAAAATGCAAAAGCAAATGAACACAGCGAGCACAAGCAGCAAGGGCGGGATATATAAAAAAATAAAAATCTTTAAAAAAATAAAATAAAAATAAGGCATAGTCCCAACCTTTGGGAAATACTATGTGGGAAACAGATATGTAAATTGACTCCTACTGTTTCAGGGATTCTAAGTAGGAATTGTTACTCTTTTAACAAATATTTATTGAACCTCTGTTAAATTCCAGATAATCTGCTAGGTGCTGAGAATAACACAGTGAACAAAGCAGATGAAATGTATCTGTTTATAGAGTTTATATTCTAATTAGGGATGATGGAGGTGGGGAATGGAAGCAGACAGTAAATAAACTTCAAATAATATAGTATGTCAAGTGATAATAAGAGGCATGAAGAAAAATTAAGCAGGTAAAAGAGATAGGGACTACCAAAGACCTCACTGATAATGCAACATTTGAGCAGAGACCTAAAGAAAATAAGGAACCAACCAGGTAGATGTCTGGAGGAAGAATGTTTATCACAGCTAACATTTATTGAGCATTTACATGACACGTCAGGTACTCTTTGAAGCACTTTACATGGCTTAGTGTATTTAATTCTCATGAAGTTATATAAAGTAGATACAATTATCATCCCCTTTTCATATAACTTCCCGAAGTTTGCAACCTAACTCTGAAGATCTACCTCATACACTAAGAAAAATTTATTCACTCTATACTACAGTATAATTATACCTCTAATTCAGAGTGGAATCATTTGAACATTTGGTAGACTTTCTAATGACGTCCTGTTTTAATAATTTTAAATATATATATACCCATACATACTATCCCAAGCAATACAACTAAAATGTTACTTGGTGGACATCTACAAGGAATTTGTTTTCATAAATTTATTAGAATGGATTTCCATTACCATTATTGGTTGAGAGTAGATGATGCTTCAAGAAGTAGGGATGAGGTGAGATTGAATCTAATAACTTTTTAAAATATTCATCTCTTAAATTTTTTGTGTTACTAACTTGTAATATCAATGAAGACTTTTACACAGTGTAACCCATGTCTCAGTTGTCACAAATTCTAAATTAAAAATTTTGAATAAAGTTTTATCATATTTATATTCTAAAGGAAAAATTCAGTGACCAAATATGAGAGCAACTTGAAAAAACTCTTAAAGATCACTCATTTCAAAGAGAATAAAGAGCCAACAGGTTGCAATTCTTTCAGATATTGAGAAGGGACATTTCGGGGTATGCATGTGTGTGTGTGTGTGTGTGTGAGAGAGAGAGAGAGAGAGAGAGAGATGCCAATAATTTTATTATACGGGGTATTCCAGAACGGTTTCTTCCCCATTGATGGATTTAAAGATGCCTCATTGATTACTCTATTGAATGCTTTTCTTACTTTCTTACTAAAGCTTTTCTTACTTTAGAAAGAGGAGTTCTTGGTCAAGGAGCAGGTCTGCCTCTCCTGATAGGATATTGTGATTTCAGTGACCATGTATAAATTTATTTCCTCTTTCAGGTACCCCACTTATGAATTTATTAGTGATAACTCTATCTCTTGGTCAGCTGGACTGCACAATCGTTACACAGAAAATTCACTTCGGGGTGTAATCCTGGATATACATTTTCTCTCCCAGGCAGACTTCCTAGTGTGTACTTTCTCATCCCAGGTAAGTGACAGTAAGACATTTTCAAGTGGTCAATACTTTTGGTCATTTTGGGGTCAGGAAATTTGTTTTTGGTGTTTTTTTCTTTTGCCTTTTTTAATGTTACTGTGATTCAGGTATATTTTTCCTGATGTTTGGTAATCAACTCTTTTGTGAAAGATTGAAAAGAATCCATAAAATAGCTATTTTAGTGCCCTGAATATTTAGTTGTTTGCAAGCAATGGTTGAATACTTCTCCACTGAAGCCAGTTATTGGAGTTGTTTAAAGTACTTTGCTTGTGATAGCATTTAACAGAAACAGCAAGTAATTAAACTTATGGAATACTTTTTGATTTTGTAACCAGAATCCATCCATTTCTACACATCACATCAGTACACTGATACTGAGAGACTTAAATGCTCAGTATTTTGCCTCACTTGATTACTTTATAGAAAATAAGTAAGAATAAATGTGATTCCTCCTTAAGTCCTATTACATTATTTCTCCCAAGTAAGAAACTGTACATTTAATTTAAGCAATACTCACAATCATTCTTTGAGTTTAATTGTCGCTGATAATTATATGTTATGGGCTTAGTGTATGTGCTTTTTTTTTAAGTTTTAATTTTTAAAATATATTTATATTACATAAATGTTACATAAAAAATATAGGGGATTCCCATATGCCCTGCTCCCCACACTACACCCATTTGCCCCCAATACAACATTGTTCATTAATGTGGTACATTCATTGCAATTGGTGAACACATTTTGGAGCATTGCTACTAAGCATGGATTATAGTTTACATTGTAGTTTACACTCTCTCCCACCCAATTCTGTAGGTTATGGCCAGAGGTGTATGTGCTTTTATGAGTGTTCCAATGAGCCTTATATACCCAGTGGAATACCAGTATAGCAATATTTATTGTGAATTTTACTTGCTCTTTCATTTATACACATATTATTGGTTAGTTCATTCAACAAGCTGTTAAATGACTGATTTGTGCTCAGCATTATATTAGGGTACAGAGAGGAGTTCAAGAGAGATTGAAGATACAGATCTTGCCCTGGTCTAGAATCAAATAAGCAAAATACTCATATGAAATAACTAAAGAATAACTATCAAGAACTATAAGTCAGTATAAGATAAATGTGTACCTAAATGCTAAGAAGAAGCAGAGAAAAAATGTGAAAAGGAAAGACATTTTCATTGGAATATACTTCAGAGAGCATAATGTTAGGAACAGTTTTTTATTATGTAAAAATGTGCATTGTTACAATGGGTTGGTGATATGATTGTTGGAAAGATACCTACCCAGGCAAAGATTACAAGTTCCTTCAATATGGAACAAGAGTACAACTTACTACCCAAAGACATATATACAGAATAGGTGTCACACACAATAGGTGTCACACAGCAGTAATCCTAGTCAGAAGGGAAAACTTCCTTAGCCTTCAAGTTCCCATGAAAACATCCTTGGCTACTGTTTCTCCCTAATTGGTGTGAGGATCCTGTCTTTGAGAAGCCTCATTTTCCATTATCATTGGGGTTCCCGGGGTGTTACACCTACCTGATCCCTCCCATCTGAGAATCTGGCTATGTGCCTGTCTGATCAATAGATGCAAGTAACTAGCAACACCTCCTACACATTACTGAATGTTAATTGTTAGAATGAATGAATCAAGGGTCAGTGTCCCAGGTATACCACCTCCTCTGTTGGCCTAAGTTTTAGGCCTGCCTGAAGTCTATTGTTCTAGTACAGGGTATCACAACCTCAGCACTATTGGCATTTTAAGCTGGATAATTCTTTGCTGTGGGGAGCTGCCCCATGCATTGGAGGATGTTCTGCAGCTTCTCTGGCCTCTACTTATTAGATGTCAGTAACACTACCACCTCAGATTGTGACAAACAAACCAAAAAAAATGTCTTTAGATGTTGCACAATTGTCCCTGGTGAGAACCACTGTTCTGGTCTTGAAGCTTTAAAATTAAATAAAGATATACATGTATGAACAGTCACTTAGCTTACATGTAGCTAGGCATTGAGACTTATAGGAATATTCTTTATTCTTTTACCTTCCTTCTGCTAGGCCTTCTTAATTATACCATTAGGCTCATTCTGGGAAGCAAAACCTTTTTCTCTTGTTTTCCTTTTCAAGGATGTGCTATAGAATTTTTCATCTTCATAACCCTGATTTTTACCCAGATATCAGGACCTCTGAAACTTCATGATGGGTCCAGAGAAGCAGTTCATATGGAGAAAGAATGGTGCTAAAAGGACTTTTTGTATCCAAAGGAATGAGATTAATACTTAAATTGTTCCTAAAACTCTTGGCAAGTCAAAGTTCATCTAAAATTATTTCTATTTATTTGAACCAAAGCAAGACTTAAACATTATTTTGTATCCCAAGATATATTTGAACACCTCAGCATATTTCAGGTTAGTGTTCAGAATAAAAGTTTTAACAGTAAAACCACCTTATATTTATATAGTGAGTGGCAGTTTGCCAAAGGTACTCACCTCCAGTATCACATACCTTATGTAATGACTAACACCAGTACCATTTGAGATCATGGAATAATTCCAGATTCAATGATAAATCTGAGGGCTTACTGCACCCCAACATTTTTTGCAGGTGTTTATGGCACAGAGGTATTTTAGTAGAGTTTAATATTTTTTCTGTGTGAATGAAATTAGTTTCTGGATTGTAGCACTTTCCTTGCCATAAACCAAAATTAGAATTGCTTGAAAAATGCCCAGAAATATCTCATTATCATCACTGATGTGGTGGGAGAAGAGTTACTGAAAGAATCAAAATGCCAAGCCACTGATTTCACTGGGCAAGTAAAAAGAATGAGGCAGAATGGGCCCTAGAGCCACACTATTTGGGTTTGAGTCCAGCTTTGACCATTTAGTGGCCTTGAACAAATTACTTAGCCTATCTCTGGCTGGGATTTTTTCACCTATATAAATGATGATAATATCAGTACCTACTGCACAGAGTTTTGTGAAGATTAGCGACAATAGTATTTAGCAATATATTAATCGCAATAAATGTTAGCTGCTATTATATATTTAGGTGTAGAAATATCTTTGCCTGTTGAACAAACTCTACAGTATTTGTTTTATCAGCTTTTTTTTCACAGGACACATTTTCAGACCATATATTCTCACCTTTTAGGAGTATAAAACATGCTGTGTGGGCATGGGTAATGCTTAGACTCTACCATGTGCACTGGACAGGCATAACCTTTCTTCATAAAGAAAAGTAACCAGTAACATTCAGCATATTTCTCTGCGTCAAGGTACTACCACAATTCCATTTTATTTAGCTTATTGAAAGAGAACATAGCCATACAATGTGAATTTTCAGAAACAAAAGTTCTTCAGTCCCAAAAGGTGAGTGAGAAGTAATAGTATTTGCTTTGGCAAATCCAAGTAAACTTGTGTGTGTGTGTATTGTCTTAAGGGAAATTAATCTGCAGAATTTCCTATATATACCACATGCATGCTAGAAAATAGGAGAAGACTAAAGTCAAACCTCTAGAAGGAGGACAAAAGAATAAAACACCAAGAACCAAATGCTTATCGTGTTGTGGAATCATATTTTTATTACTCTGGAATCTGATTTACAGATATGGTTGTAGACGCTCACTGTAAAGACTTTAGGTAGTCAACATTTTTTTAGTTAGCAGTCAACATTGCTCAATAGTTCCAGCCATTAAAATCTGGAATATAGGTTATAAGGGGTCATATTGGGGGTAGGGAATGGGGAGTTAATGCTTGAGTTGTAGAGTTTCTATTTGGGCTGATTTTAAAGTTTTGGTAATGGATGATGGTGATGGTAGCTCAGCATTGTGAATGTAATAGCACTGAATTATATATATGAATGCTATTGAAAGGTGGAAGTTTTAGGTTGTAAGTATGTTACAAGAATAAAAATTATATTTTAAAAAGTATAGGACTGTACAAAACAGTGAGCCCTGTGGACAATAGCTATTACAATGATAAAAATGTGCTTTCATGAATTGTGACAAATATACCACACTAATGCAAGGTGTTAATAATAGGATGGTAGAGGGAAACTCTGTATTTTATGTATTTTTTGCATAACATATTTTGTAAACCCACAACTTCTCTAATAAAAAATCAACTTAGAACAAAATTGATACCTCCCTTTATGCCACTCAATACACCATTCCTGTGGCACTCTTTGTTGTCTAATTCCAAATCCATTCACAACACAGCTAGGTTCATTACACTTGGAATCAGACTTTGTAAGTCCTAGAGGGCAAAACCAGGAACTACATTCATTTTATTCAAGACAGATCCGTTGGATAGGAATTTCCACTTAAATGGGTTCATGAAACTGCAATGAAATACTTAATGCATGTTCAGAGCACCATGGAGAAAGCACAGGATGAAGACCCAAGATGGCTACTTTGCAGAGCAGAAGGCAAGAATAGTACTTCACATCAGCATGGGCTCTAGCTTGCAATGCTGAATGCTACATTGTGCAGCTGGTGTCACACTAATCCTTTCGTCATCTCTCACAATGTAGCAAAGACCTTGGTCTTATTCTCATATTGGTTAGCAAAGCAAAGTAGTTTACAGAAAAGTTGCATGAACTCCCAGAATCCATTTGCAGCTTCTCACACTAGGAGAGCCTCCCTGGCCTTGTCTTGACAAAAACAAGATCCCATCTGCTCTGAGAAAGTTTTGGAGGCTCATGCAGACCTGTCTGGCTGCTCCTCAGGGATGAAATTCAGCCTAATGGAATTCCCCACCTACTTAAAAAAAATTTTTTTTTAATATAATCACATTTCTGTGCTTTATCCTGTGGTAGGGTTTCTGCCTTTACCCTTTACTGTGTGCCTAGTGGTGTACTAAAAAATGTTATAGCAACCAGAGTAACTTAAAACACACTATGTGTGGCCAGCCACTGCTTTGCAAACCATAGCCTGCCTTTCTCAATCATGCTACCTGTCAAGTATCAAGCCTAACTTAATATTGGCATCAGCTGAAAGCCTTCACTTACCTGCAATGTGATTTGGATTTGTAAGGCATAAAGAGGAAGCCTGGGGTAATTAATTGCAAACATCAACATCATAGTAATCTTTCTAGGCCTTTATGATTAATTGCCCCTGATTGATACAGAGACAGTTTTTTGATTACCTATTCAAAGTGTTATAAATAGGCCTTAAGGATTAAATATCACCAATGCTGGGTTGGTATTTTGCATGAAGCAGTATTCATCCAACAGATAAATATTTAGTGCCTACTATGTGTCAGGCACTGTTCTAGGTGCTTAACCTAAAGCAGTTCAGTGTGATTGAGAGCACATACTCTGGAGCCAGAAAAAGATCTAATTGTGGCTCTGCCATTTACTAGCTACATTTTTGTTTTTGTTTTGTTGGTAATTTGATTAATCTTTCTCTAATCTTTCTGAAAGTAAGAATCTTAAGTTTGCCCAAGGCTGGCCTTGGCTTTTCTTTCTGGTGTTAAAATGTAAACAAGGAGAACAGAACCTCCAACAGATAATATACAGAGCAGTTGCAAAGATAGGCAAACTGCCTGGATTAAAAACCTAAATCTTCCACTTAAATCTAAATCTACCAAAATAGTGTAAGCTTGGGCAAATTCCTTAACTTCTCTGTGCTTTAGTTTTGGTGTCTGTAAAATGAGCATAATGATAGAATCTTATGGGAATATTGAGGGAATTAAATTAGACAGTACTTTAAAACAATATCTGAGAGGAAAGGCTCGTGAATATTAGCCTCTATCATCATTATTATAGTTTGCTATTATTGAAGTCCTTTAATTATTTAGTTTCTTCCTTTCTAGAGTTCCCACTTAATTTTACTCACCCATGTGGGCCTTTGGCTGAATTTGAAGTTCAAGTTACAGATCTTTTTGATCTTATTTTGTTATAGTTTCAGTATTCTACCAGTAATCTCCTTTGTGCCATGCCATTCCTGATATAAAATTACTTCTTTTAGCAAAGTAGCAAACTTGCAAACAAAGTTCTCATCATCCTGGTTCTATGTCTAGTTGTAATTCTAACACTAGAACTTGGACAAATCATTTAATTGGCTTGTTTTGTTGTTGTTGTTGTTGTTGTTGTTGTTGTTGTTGTTTGAGACTGGGGCTGGGGATTGAACCCAGGACCTCGTATGTGGGAAACCAGCGCTCAACCACTGAGCTACATTGGCTCCTCAATTGCCTTGTATTTTAGTCCCTATCTGCAAAATTAAAAATAATGCTAAGTCCAGTTTCATTTGCAAATTATATATAGCATTTTAGAATACTTCTTCACATTCCTGCATTCAGATCCTCTGAGAAGTTGAGGTGATGATTAAGCCAATCAGATCCCATTTTCCCAAAACAGTAAGGATCATCTCCATTCAGTTTTTGGTGATGCTGAGATTTTAAAGGACAGCCAGGTAATCATAAATTGCTCCACTCAGCAGAATTACAACCACTATTAGTATCATTTTAAATATATGCAAAAACATTGATATATGGGCAGTAAAACTTCATTAACAGAGATACCACAACTAGAGATTTAGGAAAATTTGAACTGAGTTGAGCTCTCTATTCATAATGTATAAAGTAAGGATTTCTAAGCAAAATTCTAGTATTCTTTCTTTTGTCTTCACATATTCCTAGAATAGATTCTGAAATCCATTTGCTCTATAATGAAAAAAACTATTAATTGCTTAAAATGTTATCTCTCCATGGAGATAGTTATAGTTTAACTTGTTAACCAAGCATTAAACTCAAGGTTCAGTGGAGCTCAGATTGTGGAATTTCAGCTGCCATCCACTGGGCAGAAAGGGACCTTTTACAAAGTCCTAAAATTATACTAATTAGACAGACGCATACCCTGTCTTTCCCAGAAGCTAGCCCAGCTGTGAGTCCAAGCACACCACTGTCTGCTCATCACACTTTAAAAACTCTTTACAACATAAATGGCAGTTATGATTTATTTCATTTGCCAGTGCCATTTGATTGTCAGTAACACTGAATCTCTATTGAGAAGAGGTCTGAGATCAAGTCCTAAATAAGCAGAAAAGCGTATATAATTGATTAGTATTAAATGAAGGAAAAGGTAGTGGCAGCATTTGTGTGAAGTATTTACAGTTCTAATCCTAAACCTTAAATTCTTCAAAGGCATAGGAACTATGTCTTACTACTTTTTTTTACCACCAGTGCCCAGCATAGGGTACTGTGTGGCTCTTAATAAATGCTTATTGAAATTAACTGAGGGGCTGGCCATATAGCCCAGTGGATAGGGCGCCGGTATACCACATGGGAGGCCCCAGGTTCGGTTCCCAGGGACCTCTCCTAGCGGGCAGACTGCCTTGAGAAGGGCAAGCCGCCATGGGCGGGCCAGAGCCACCGTGAGCAGGGCAAAAAGCTGCCACGGACAGGGCAAAGCCGCCACGGGCAGGGCAGGTCGCCCGCGAATGGAGCGCAGCCAGCCACCCGCGAACTGAAGTGGAGCCGGCCGTGA
>PVKH010010951.1:0-18011 GCA_004027955.1 Chaetophractus vellerosus | reverse complement strand
TAAATAAAAAATAAAAGAAAAAAAAAGAAATAAAATAAGAGAGATCCTGGTGCAGTATTTAAAATAGAGTAAGTACTCAATATTTATCTATTGAATCTGTATTCTTGATATATTTTATTTGATCAACATAAATCTATGACTTGGCCTCATGACCTTCTTAAAGTCTATTCAGAATAGTTTACCAATAATAATTTAAACTAGTCTAAGTTTCACCAAGTTTTCCTGCATTCAGGTTATAAGATTTTGAGCTTATTCTATTTCTTCTTTTTCTGAATGGTAAAGACAAAAAAACAAACTTTTGAAAAATATATTTTAAAAGATACCATGTAAAACACCATTCAAAGCTAGTATATTTTAAAGGAGTAATTATAATATCAAGTAACATTTACTGAACCATTGCCACAAGCCAAACACAGTGCTAAGCACTTTACATACATCTTCTTAGTTTATCTTCAACGCAAATCTGTTAGGTAGGTACTATTTTTAATTCCTATTTTGCAGATGCAATAACTAACTTAAAGAAATTGAATCATAGTAAAGCCACTTTTCAAATTCAGGCATGTCTGACTGTAGCACAATTACTAGGATATACTTCCTTACTTACATACATGCTTCAGGTAATTATCCTTCTGAACACTCTGCTCTGGTGTATTTGATCATTACAGAAGGAAGAGTTTAATACTACCAAGCATATTCAAATCATTCCAAGCCTTAGAATAGTTTTGGTTCTTTAAGCCCCTGATGTTATATGATGATCTCCTTACTCTCGTGAGATGAATATGTAGGGACTCATGCTAGTACTCTAAGCCATTCTCCAGTGATATCTGTGCTTGAAAATGGTGTAATTAATTTTCAAAGCCAAACTAAAAATGATGGACCTTTCAAAGGTGCAGTTTTATCAATAAATTATGAACTTGAAGAGATTAAGAAGGTTGGAATTTTTCTCAATAACTATGGACATAAATTTCTCTGTCAGTGCTACTCCCAATGATACAATTTAAATCTCATATTTTGTGTGTTTAATACTTTAGCTGCCTGCAGGTTACTTCATGTGTGGGAATGTCTTAATTCTTGGCAATAGTTCATTAAATTGGAATAAAACCAATTATTTTCTTTCTTTTGGTACATCTGCTTGTAAAATTAGATTTCTTCTGTATTTTTTTTTAAAGATTTATTTATTTTATTACATATCTCCCCTTCCCCCCGCTGCGGCGACGCGCCGAGAGTGGTCACTGCGCAGGCGCGGCTTTCCCCACTTGTGGGCGGTCTCTGCGTCCGTTCACGGCCGGGGCTTGCTTCAGTTTGCGGGTGGCTGGCTGCGCTACATCCGTGGGCGACCTGCCCTGCCCGTGGCGGCTCTTGCCCTGTCCGTGGCAGCTTCTTGCCCTGCCCACGGCGACTCCGGCCCACCCATGGCGGCTTGCCATTCTCAAGGCGGTCTGCCCGCTAGGAGAGGTCCCCGGGAATCGAACCCAGGGCCTCCCATGTGGTATGCCGGCGCCCTATCCACTGGGCTATCGAGCCGGCCCCGCTCTTCTGTATTTTTTATTTAAAGTCAGTAGAATTGATTTATATTGAATATCTGATATGGAGTTTATAGCCTTCTGGTTAAATAAAAGAAAAGCCATTTGCAGTTATTATTAAAGTTACTTTACTCATCCTAGAAAATGTTTGCAAGTCAAACATTTTTCGCACATAACGCACAAAAATCTCAAAGGAGACATCTTTGGCCTATTAACTTTTACAATCACCCTTTTCCTTCATAGTGGTATTATATTTGGATTTACAAACAATTCCCTTGGTACTATATCCCTACTGTCCCAATCAGAAATAAATAATTACTTTGATCTTACTTAAGGAATGTTAGGCCATCAAAGCAGAATTTGTACTTCAATTTTGAATGGTTGATAAGCCAAATTTGGCTAGAGTTAAAAACAAACAAGAAAGGAAATAATTCTTAGCATGTACTTGTTCTTCAGTGTCTGTTCTTAGATCTATAAATATACTTTCATTAGCCACTGAATCTTTTCCTTGTCATCTAACCTGAAACAATGATATCATATGTAACACATTTGCCAGTTCACTTTCAATAGCTTGCCAACAGCGAGCTTTATGCCAAGTCTCATCTCCTACACTCAGGTAAAAGTTTCCTAATTCAATTTCTAAGCTGTACTTTTCCTTCACATTATAAAAATATATTACTTTATCTTCCTTCTAAATATATAGTTATTTTTTAGCAATATACTAATTCGTTGACTGTTCTGTCCCAACAGTCATACAATGTGGAAATTATTCTCTTACCTCTCTCTGACATTTAATTTACCAAATAAATATGCTTGGATTTCAGACCATTTCTCATCTCCTTGGGCTAACTCTTTTCCCTAGTTGCTTGACCTTGAAAATTCCAATTTATTTTTTTAAACTTGGATCAGGGATCATAGCTTTGAAGAAGTCTTCTTGACCTCCTAGTGCGGTGGTGTATACCCCTGTTCTAGGCTCCCAAAATACTATTGTCTTGGAACGTCTCTCATTGTACTATAATTTTCTGTATATATGTTTGTCTTCCCCTCTTAACTGTGATTTCTTCAAAGACTTGGGTGCAATTTTTTTCATCTCTATTTCTATGGTGGCAGAAAGCATGCCCTTGAGAAATGGTGTTTTTCAAATAACTGAATTAGTGAAGCCATACGTTATCACTTGCACAAGAAGATAGAGGATACATTGCTTGGGTGATATTTCCATGTTTTTTACATGTTCATCCTACAAAGCAGATAATTATAAAAAAGGGCAATCATACAATAAGAGTAAATATCATTACATTGTTCATAATACAAGATTATATTCTTTAAGTCACTTGCTGAAGAGCACATCATTTTTAAGAGGTAGAAAAGGGATTCAAAGGCAGGTTTGCCTGATCCAAAGATCTAAAGTCTTCAGTGTCAGGTGGTGAGATGCGTAATGCCTATCCTTTCACTTCTTCTCTCCTTTTCCTCTTCTATTTGCCCAAGCCTCATTTCTTTCTTTCTTTCTTACATTCAAAGCATTAAGGAATCACATTGCTTTAGTATCTCTGTTTCAACTTAATAAATAATGTTAAAATAGTTTACTAATAAAAATAATGCATACTATTCAAGAGTAATTATGCATGAATACAAAATTTAAATTCTTTCGGTCAAATATAGTTATATTAGGTATAGCGATAAGTAGTGGAGCCATAATTTGTGGATTCATGTTGCAATTATAACTATAACCAGGTATGTTGTCTTTGGAAAGTTAGTTTAACCCCTCTAATTCTCAGTTGTATATGTATTTGCTTTTATAAAAAATAGTTAATATAATTGTATACAAGTTTTTGTAAACATCTAGCATATAATTTACATGAAATGACCTGATAAATGATAAAAACATGAAAAATCGCTGCTGATAATTACAAATGAATTAACTATAACTGAACAACTTAAAATAGAAACATGGTTTCAGATATATATACATAGGAGGGAGGATATTTACTTTATTTTTTATTCCATTGAAATTGGAAAATAGTTTTATTTATACTTACTGCACTTAGGTAACCACTCATTTTCACATCTTGGCATCAAAGAAAATTGTGAGCTAAACATTCATTTCAAATTAATTTTGTTTTCTATTACATTAATATAACATGTCAGTCAAATTGCTAGGCACATTAAATTAACATTTTACTAAAACTTTTCATAGAGGCAAGAAAGTATATGTCTGCTAATATATCAGAACAGCTAATAATTATGTATAATGAGAATAGCTTAGAGTCACTTATCTGCTCTTAGGAAATAAATTACCTGCCAATCCCATTAGGTAAAATATAGCTATTCAATAGTGGATGCATTTTAATGTTGATATATAACAATACATAGTATACAATGATTAAAGCACTTTAATTCATTAAATAATTCTGGTTTTACTATTTAGCTTTTTGTTTTAGATGGATTCTGCTACCTATCGTTATGTCATTTTGCCAGCTGATGATACTTCTATCATGTGTAAACAGTGACTCAATTAATTTTATTACTGTTTTTGTTATTTAGTAAAAGGTTTACTTAGAGGAAATTCTCACATGATGACTCAGTAAGTATGAATCTCTACAACTCCAGATCATTTGCTGAGATTCCTTAAAGCTCCCAGCACACATTCAGTGTCCTGCATATGTAAAGTTCTAACACCCTCCTCATATGGATCCACACTGCCCCTCCAGCTAATTTACAGGATGTTAGTTAATATGCACACATATTATCAGAGTGTGGACTGAGGCTTTCTCATTAAAATTATAGGTTCATTTTTGATCCCATTATAAAGTCATGTGAACTAGGTCATAAAGTAGAGTTACTTTTTATCATAATGAGGCATCATTGGATGGGTTTCTTTGAGATCAGAAAACACACACACATTTAGAAGGGAAGCTTTGATCATCAAATGCTTATTTCAGTTGCTTTGTCTTCATCACTATCTAAAAGTATAAAATGCTTACTTAGATTTCAAGATATGTTTCTTATAATAAAAACACATCCGTAGAATATATGTATTCAACCCCAAAAATACCTCCTTAGTAGGACAGGTTTTTATCCATTCTTGAATACCCTTTTCTCTCATTTACCCTAACCAAACTCACTAACATATCACTTTATGAATAAATTTTATTGACTTCCATGTCATAGAATACCTTTAAACTGTGATTGTAAAACTGGTAGCATGCAGACTACATGAGACTACATTACAGGAGAAGGTGACCTTATTTAGGGTACTCATATCAACCACATCTCTGTTCTTTGGCCATGGGGTAAAGCAGGGCCATAGGGTAAGCTGATCCATCATTTAAAGTAATTTGTAGCACCAGCTGGAAGTGCTACCTTTCTCTTTTACAAATCAATGTTCAGAAATAGTTGTCGAATTCCTAAGGTAATTCAGCTAATCCTTCCCTAAGACTTCTTTGGTTATCACTGTTTTATCTCATTTAAAACCATAATTTTTGCTTGTTTTATTTTCAGTAAATGTGTTTATAAAATACTTTTAGAACATTACAAATATTTTATTTAAATAGGTGACTCAAGCATGTTGGTTTAAATTAAACCACAAGCTTGGGATATTCATGGAGCTATGTAAGGACTATATTTTATGAAAATGCAGGGTGCTGAGCAGCAAAATTTAATCTGGAGGGCACTTGTCCTCAGTCGTGCGTTACAAGAAGTATTAGCCATGAACGGATTGCAGCAGTGCTACTTGAGTTTCTTTAATTTTCTAAACCAAGATTGTAAAAAGGATCAGTGGTATTGAATCCCACTGACTATGGCGAAAAAGGACTGCTCAGAAATAAAGAACGATTTATCTTCTGCTGTAAAAGAGAGCAGTTTGGGCAGATAGTAAAATACATCACAGTATAATATACTCTAGGAAGAACATTACAAAATATGGTTAAAATTTTAAGATGACTGATTCAGTATACTTTCCCAAATAAAAGGCAAATGATAGTGCTAATTGCAAATTACAAATATTACAAATGCAAATTACAGTCTAGGAGGGCATACGCATATGTCTTTATGACAAATATCCATAGCAATGATTCAGTAAGAAGAGTATTTCACTTAGGTAACTAAAATACTAATTAAGCTTCAAATATTCCATTTATTATAATTATTAAATCAATTTGATATTGTCACATTAAAATGGTGGGGTTTTTATGTTACTTTACCTTACCAGGTAATAGGTCATGGGTTATAGTGTTTACCATGTCCATATTTTTATAAAAGCCTGGGGATCCTGCCATTGAAAGGTAGGGTGTTTTCCTCTCAATTTGAGATACTGCATTTTACAGTTTTTTTCTCTATGTACCACCTATTAGAACTTGGTTTCTGATGGCCTGATAATGTTTAGCTTGTTTATTACTTCTATTAAATACACCAATAATATATAGCATATTCCTTTAAGGAAAAAAAACATTCACTTCCAGGCTATTGCTTTGAAAATCATGAAGAAGGAGATAAATACATTTTCTAAGGTCTTATAACTAGTAAATGATGGAAACACCCACTAACTGTGGGATTTAGGGATATGCCTAACCTTTCTGTGCCTCAGATAAAAGGAACAAGTACCTCTCTATGACAATTGAAAAATTAAATTTTGTTTGATTTTGCAGATAATTGAATGTGTATAGATTTTGTCTTGTCTTTATCACCAAGGTAACGCTGATATCAGGACGTTTCCTAATTGAAGAACAAAACAAGTTCTTCCTTCCCTATCATTGAAACATTTTCATATAGAATAATCAAGTGTTAGTATATTGAAAAAATCTAACAATGTAAATTTCATGTTAATATAAAGTGTCAAATAGGCATCCAATCTGTAATATATCCTTACTGCTAACATCATTGCAGTTCAAAATGGAAAATTTAGGGACTACATTACTCTGTCAATTTTATAGCTGTGCATTTTAAAGCTAATTACAAAACAAGATTAAAGTTAGTGTTAACAGCTTCTAATGTCAACACCACAACTTCTTTTAAACCCATATTTCTGGGATTACTGGCAGCAAAAATTACAAAGGCTCCTTGAAAGGAAAAATTATATTTAAAGCCAAATAGGTCATTTCATTCTCTTTTAAATTTAATATCAAGGATATAATTTTCTATTTGAATATATTCCTTTATTCTAATATTCTTTGATTATTGGAAATCATATGTATATTTTGTTAAAATATTTCATTTTCAATCACATTCAAGTACATTTCAGGTCAAACTATAACAATGAATACATCTACCACACCCATGTGCAACTCCTTGGGACTTGGCCTTTTACATCAACCCCAAGGTGTTACCATTGTAATATCCAAATTAATGAATATAAAATTTAAAAGTGATATCAAATTATTAAAGCTATTGATCTAAATATCATTTTTTATTTTCATTCAATAAGCATCATTTCTAAGAATGTAAATAAAATACAAAAAGTGAGCATATAATATTTAACTTTAAGAATCACTAGGAATATCAATTTATCACTTGAATTAACAGAAGGAAGTATTTGAACACAATAAATTGTATTGTTTGTCCATATGTTTGTCTCTCTTACTTCTTCATATATATGAAAATTGGAGTCCATTTCTTTGCTAGACTAAGAGAAATATTACAAAGATGCATAGATTCATGCCAGCTTTCTCTCTCTCATGATAAAGGGAAGGAAGCTAATATTTTTGCAAGCATATTTTCTAAAGTACTAAATTACAGGATAAGACAAATGAAATTTTTTTTCTTGTGGCAACATATTGTTCTAAATAAACATTTCATTTACATCTAATTTTTGAGTCAAAAAAGAATGGAAATTTTCTTTTCAGAAAGTCATCCCTGTTAGAATGGAAGTCCAGAGGAAACACTCTCAGGGAGTGTATTAGTCTGCCAAAGGGGTGCCGACAGAAAGTACCAGAAATCTGTTGACTTTTATAATTGGGATTTATTTGGAGTAAAAGCTTACAATTCCAAGGCCATCAAAAGTCCGACTCAAGGCACCATAATAGCTACTTTCTCACCAAAGTCAGCTGCCATATGTTGAAGCAAGATGGAGGGCGCTCTCTGCCTGGTCTCTCCTTCCCCTCCAGGCTTCCTCTTCCTCTTGAGCACGACGGGCTCAGCTCCTTGAGGCTCCATGCTTAAGTGATCCTGTAGTCTTCTCTCTCCTTGCATAGGGCTTGTTTCTGGGACTCCTATATCTGTCTCAGTTATTCTGGTCTCTTCCCAATCTCATCTGTAAGCTATCAGACAAATGGCTTAACTCTCCCTGGGGCCTCAGCTGTTTGAGGCTTCTCTTTTCTGTCACATGGCAGGATGAAAAATGATAGAACTCTCTCTTCCTGTGTCTGTCTGTCCTTGCAAGTCCCTTTATATCAAGGGGACAGGGACTCAACTTGAGTCACACCTTACTGATGTAGTCCAATCAAAGCTCTAAATCAATCTTATCAAGTAATCTAATCAAAGGCCCCTCAGCTGAATTCAATTCCATCAAAGGGTATCACACCCAGAGGAATAAATGCATTTACAAACATAATCTTTCTCTTTTTGGATTCACAAAATAATCACAAACTGCCACCGGGAAGTTGCCAAGTTTCCCCAACTGGTTTTATCAAAAACATGAAAATCAATTATTTGACTGAGCACTAGACTACAACTTAACCTCTTGGCCTTCCAGGGGGATAGTAAACAGGGAAATTGACTATGAATCCCCCCACTGACAAAGAAAACTGTTTTCTTCAGCACATGGGAAGGTGCTGGTGCCATGAAAGTATATTATAAACAAGAAGATCTGCTCAGGATTTGGATAAACTTGTGTGCCATCCATACATGGATTTTTATTCTTCTCTTCCTTCTCCATAGTTTTTTGATTATACTGGATTGATGCAGGCAGCCCACTTTGTGACTGGCCAGAACAGCTTCTCAAATGTCCTAGCTGGACTTTCATGTTACAGATGTTTTCATTATCACAGCTCCTTCCAATGTCCTGCAAGGCAGTGCAAGGTACTTCCCAAATGGGGAAAATACCTGCTGTGTCTCCTGCTGTACATAGTGATCTACATAAGCATACAATATAAGCAAAGTTTATGCACTGTATATTGTGACTTGAACATTAAAGGAGCTTCTCTCTCATGCATGTGCACATTGGCATCTTTCTGTCATTCACAGTACTATCCCATCACGGAAGTGAGGCACAGGCATGTGCCAAGGACAGTCACACAGCACTACATCCAATTTCCATGCTTAACCCTTGTGACAGGCCAGTGGTCTAATTGAAACATACTCCTTTTCAAGGCAATATTAAATAATCACCACCAAGTAATCTACCACTGTGATTGTATCTACCCATTCATAATTTCCAACACCGAGTTCAGATAAATAATCTTCCTAGAAGCTAGTAGGCCATAACTGCTTCTACATTTTTAGTTGTCAAGCATAAACATGTTCTTAAAACCCATGTTCATCTTAGTTAAAATTACTCTTCTAAGAGGTAATAATTCAGATTATTTTTTTACATGTTATAGGATGTTTAGGTTTAAAATCTAGCAGTCAGACTAAGGAAACCAAGGTTTAAATCTTAGAGATAAAAATGATATATATTTATAGATACAAGAAAACAATAACAACAAAATTAGGTGTTAGGAGACCTCTTTGTGTGTTTTTGAAAAGCCCTGCAAGATATAGTCAGAGAACTTTTTTTTCTTTTGATTTAATACCTACACAGCTCTACTACTTTATGTCATAATATCCATGAGCAATATCCAATGTGAAATGCCTGAGAACTAGGGATAATCTGTACCTTTTATCTATGCATTGTTGAACACTACAAATCCTGTGTGGGCATTAAATATTAAGTTCTGTGTATTATGTCCTAACCTCAACAGCAAGCTGCAGAATTTCTTGGAGTGGTTTTTTCTATGATTTAAGTTTGGAAAAAACTGAGAACAACTGTACAGGAACAACACAAAGGTGTTTCCAGCATTAACTTCTCAGTAAATTGGTGCTCTAGCCCTCCCTCCAGTTCACCTTCTCCTTTCCTTGTTTCTTTCTTCAAATGATTTAGGCTTGGTATTACCAGAAGCAATATGTAACCTTTAAGAAATTTGTCTTATGCCAATCAAAGAAGCATTCTGAGGATGGATCAAGACTAGTACCACGAGGAAATTCTTAATAATGCTATATTTGTTTTAGGTTTGACCTTTATTTTAATATTTCTTTCTTTTTGTCAAAGTACATGCTAAAATACTGAAAATACATGCATCTATTTGAGAAGACAGGGAAATGCAATTTGGACTTAGAAAAATAATTACTGAAGGGGAGAAAATGACATATATGTAACTATAATAAAAGGATTTCTGGCAAATTGAGATAATAAAACATAGTCCCACAAGAAGTCATTTTAATAATTGAGAGTGAAATTAAAATTTTAATGACCATTTTCTCATTTCCCTATGTGCCATATAACAGTGGCAAGTAGATTTGGAACAACTTAATATATAATTTGGGACAATTAATCAGAGAACTTAGCTATCATAAAATTTCTATTTCAGTTGAATATTACAAGACATTTCTTAGGCAATGTGGTTAATATTATCTGAAAATTTTAATGATGTTACCCGGGTCAAAAGAAATTGAGGAAAGCACAAAGAGCTAAATAATATGGGTGTTTTATGTTCCACCAAAGTCAGTGTTTTATTTGTCCTTCTCTGAAAATGGTATGATGGCAAAATTCAAGGAAATAAATGCTCAAATGAATTTTAAACATTATGGTGATGAAAATCCTAACCAAATACTAGAGGAACTTATGCTTTATTACTTTAAAAAGGATATCAGATAATTGCTTATAGTATCTCAATTTATTCAGATTTCTTTTGCAATGTACTATGACTAAAAATATAACATTAATCAACAGAGGTACAACTTTTATCATTTTGGTTTTCAGCTCCAACATAGTATATTTGATGTATACTAAACTCTGTAAAAGTACCTGTTTTAATTAATAACTTAAGTCTATAGACAATGTTATCTCTTTGACAGAATTATATTATTGCCAACCAAAGATCAAATATTTTAAAATGAAGGTTTTAAAACTAATTTTTTCATACACTGATAAACAACACAGAATTCAAAAAATTTTATTTTGCCATTGTGTTCACTAGCATAGAGGTAGCCTACAGTCCAATACTCGTGATGTAAAACTTTAAATGCTGAGACTTTCACTAGTTTCAAATTGTCTTCTGTATAACATTCCAACCAAGAAAAGCATTTGGATTCCCAACCCATAGAACTAAGAATGGAAGACCACAGCTAAGGAGTAAATCAATTAAAACATATTGATCAAAAATAGAGCAACACTGTTCTACATTTGGTAAGATTATGACCATTTATATGCCATGATTTAAAAACAAAACAAAAAGACTTTTCCATTAGCCAGGGTTTAGGAAAGAGTATGTATCCATATATTAAAAAAAGATTTTTATGAAACCAATTAAAATCAGTCCAGTGTTTTGCTATATATTTTCTATGTTAAGTGCCAGGGCTACTGTATGACACAATCCCAGGAGAACCACTCAAATTTTATTCAATTTGAATGGTAATACTGAATTGTTCAATAAGATAGTACTGTAAGTACCTACCACAAAATTCATAATTAATAAATGTTTATTAAATGAAATGAAAATAAAATCATTTAGGAATAATTAACCCCTGCTAGTAAACGAATAATACTATCTCAAACATGTTAGCAAAGTCAGACAAAATGCCTCTCTCTTTGCAGAATAGAATGCTCTATAACTCTCCTTGCTGATAAAAGATCTCCTATGGTTGGTGGAAGGATGAGGTGGAGAAAAGTGCTATTTCCCCCAGCAGTTCTCTCCTTAAGCTGAAAAGTTACCTGTGATTTTTAAATGGCTGTTCAAAAGAAAGTTCACATTTTCTAGCCTCCTTCACAACTAATGACAGCCAAAAGTCTAAGTTCTGGATAAAGAACTTGGAACTTTTGGAGGAAATGGAATGGGCAATTTGTCTGGGAAGGAGTTTGAAGGGAGAGATGATGGCCTTCTCTCCTTTCCTTCCATGCTACTGGCTAGAAGGCAGATGTGATATTTGGAGCTGGCTTCAAAGACCTGAAGCCATGTGCTGACTTGGGGAAGAGAATATGCAGGTCCTAGCAACAAGGTGGAAGGAGACTGGATCTGTGATAGTCAGGAATAACATGCTAGCACTGGACCACATACTTCTGAGCATTATATCAGAAATCAGTCGCTATTTTGTTGAAACAACTGTTATTTAGTGTTTTCTATCACTTGTAGCCAAATCTTCCCCTAGTGTATAAATAAAGGCTAAATTTGATTGCCTTTAAAGGTATTATGCAGTCTAATTTTTTTTTTATACATCCCCCCTTTTGCTTGTTCTCGCTGTGTTCATTTTTCTCTGCGTTCCTCTGTGTCTGCTTGTCTCCCCCTGTTGGGGCGACCTGCCGAGACAGCTCACCGGCGTGGCGGCTGGCCTGCTCATGGAAGCTTGCCCTTGCTCGCAGGGGCTTGCCTTTGCCCACAGGGGCTGGCCTTTTTGCCCACCACGCCCACGGTGGCGTGCCCCGCCCGCATTGGCTTGCCTCTCAAGGCGGTCTGCCCATTCGAGGAGGCCCGGGGATTGAACCCGGGGCCTCTCATGTGGTAAACCGGCACCCTACCAACTGGGCTATACAGCCGGCCCCCATGCAGTCTAAATTATCATTTTCTTTCTCATATTTTACCTTTGTCTACCTCACACAGTCTCTGACCAGAAGAACAACTGGAAGAGAAAACAGATCACACCAACTGAGAAAACACTTTGATAAATTTGGAAAAATTGCTGGTCAGTAAGTGTAACAGAGATGGTGAAGGGCATTTATGATTTATATTTAAAGAGGAATTTAATATAAAGTACAAAGTTAAACCATGCCAAATATTTGGAAGGTAAAGATAGCTGAGGATTCTGACACCAAGGTAAGAACAAGTGACCACTACTTTGCGTTACAATAAACTCTCAACCTAACATTTCAATGACGAATAAGTTCAGAAAGAGTGCATCTTATTTTAGTACTTACATCTATTTACATTATACTTCACCAGTTCTAAGGTATCTGTGATTGCAAGATGCCCCCTTTCTTTATGTTCTACTAGTGATAAAAAGTGTGCCTATGTAAATATTATAAAATGAATTAACAATTGTGTTCATTACATGAATGTTTAATACCAGCTCCACTCACTTTGAAATCTTTCATTTATTCTAGAGGCTGTGTCAATTTTTACTACCTTCACTTGCATTGTGAGAAAATGAAAGACAATTACTTTACATAAATTTCAGTAACAAAACAACACATCTTCGTTTAATCGTATGTTCCCTTATTAGATCCTATAAAGTATTTGGTTTCCCTTTGGAAAAAAAAAGTGTATTCATTCCTCCAGTACTGAATATTTACTTCCCTAATATCAAATGTGTATCTTTTTTCCCCTTTTCCATGCCTTTCTGAGAACAAAAAACTCATAATTTGACTTTCACATAAAATATTAGTGCAATCACTGGCAACATTTTCAGTGGCAACTGTGCTTCACACTTGTACTATCAATGATTCACATAACCCAAGTGACATGAGAAAAATATGAACAGCTTGAATGAAGTTTGTACATGCACAGACAATTGCATCATTACTACTGTCTGATAACGGAAAGTGTAAGATTCCATGGATCGTAAGATGTTTCCCAATTTCAGAGATGTTAAAATGTGTTGGGGGTCTTAGAATTAATGAAATGTAAGGTATATGTATTTACCACATAGTTATCTTCTTTCCTGCTTAAAAGTTGATTAAATGTGTCTTTAAAAAAAACAAATAATTTTCTTAATAGAAAGGTATGGGAAAGTAAACTTGGCATGATCATAATCTTAGATCCATGATATTGGTATGATCCTACTGAAAATTCATGCAGTAAAAATGATGCCAACAAAAGAACCAAAAATTCCGGAAGGCTAAAACTGTATAAAACAAAGTTACACAGTGACAAATCTGTGACAACTTGAATTATCTAGTTGAATGCATAATGTTTTTCTTGATTATAATGTCAAGATTATTGAGTCTCATCAATAATGATGATGGTTCAATAGGTTCAATAGGTTCCTTGCAAATCATAGGTCTACTGAACTCCCTCTTTGGTGAGAAAAAAATTCATTTCCTCCTTCTTCACCATTTTTCTTTTTCCCTTCTCTACCACTCAAGTACTGAATAAAATAAAAACGTATGTTAAGAATAAAACAATCTTTAGAGAACGTGAGACATAAGTTATCATATCAGAACCTCTGTGTTGTTCTGTTCCCTAAATAGTGATGGCTGAAAAGTCAAGAATGTTGAGCGTTAAGGGGGAAAAACTACTGATGTCTGTGATCATTATAGCATTGTAGATCACTCACTTCTCACAGAATCTGAAACAATGCATCTGTTTTTCATATATACAAATGAATTACCTACTTTTGAGTTACAAGGACAAAAAACAAATCTGTATAAAAATAATAGTTAACAAGTTATACAATTTATGGATACATATATATACTAATTCTCACTGCTACTTCAAAGCCATAACAAAACAATTATAAGAACCTTATGTTTAATTTCCAAATTAGAAAAAAATATTATATATAATTAAAGATGCAAATAGATTGTAGCCCCCCATTATGATTCATGAGCAATGCTAAAAGCATTTCCAGCCTACCTACTACAGCTTTTCATTGCAAATGTAAATCAAGTTGACAGATATTTAAGAGGTACGTAACAATGCTTAAAAATTAAATTATATGCCCTTGCGGAGACAATATAAAACAATAAGAGAAGTGAATCTGTTTTGATGAATGTCAAAGCAAAGTGCTTAAAGGTATGAAAAACTCTTTTAAATGGCAAATTGAGGATTTTCCTGTTATAGGGTAATAATTTGGGGAAAAAATTAGAAACAGATCATTTTCTTTAATAAAAAATACCTGGGTCAGATTACTACTATGGAATTTGAAAGTGGTTTTGAGGTAAAATACCAAGGTCCAACTTGCAGGTTCTATCTCACCCCTCCACCTATTGAATATAATAGGCCTCATCACCTCCAGCCACTACCTACTTGAACTTCCAAGTAGGGAAGGGTCAAATTTGGGTAGAACTCACGGCAAGGCTGGAAGAACTAAAAGAGTAAGGGGTAACTCTCTGGCCTTCATCTACTCAAAGGTTGCCTTGAAAATTGCACTGGACCAAGCAGCTGCTAAAATTGCATTGTCAAACTTAGCTCTACAACACTGGAATTAGAATTTGAATTTTGGTTGTCTTCTAAGATCCCTGACATTTCACAACCCCTGGTACTCATTAACAATTTAAGCTTAACACTCATGACTGCTAGGTAACAGGTGAAATTTTGTTAAAGAAAAAATATTTCTATTCATTTTAAATGATTGTTTTTCAAAGCAATACAGATAATATCCTGTTTAATGTCTACTGTGTGTCAGCAGGATGCTAGATGCTGGGCATATCAAGATGGATGAGATATCTTTACTCTCATGGGCACATGGTTTGATGGAAAAGACAAAGAGATACACAACTAACTCATAATGTGATGTGATGCTATACTAGAAGCATGATTAAATACTATGTGAGCACAGATGGCATGATTAATTCTGCGGGCAAAGGAGGTCAGGCAATTTTGTGAGTTTGTATGAAAAATGCTATTTTTTACAAAAGCCTCAAACACATTATTATTAGATATTATACTTGAGTCTGGACACAAATCTTTTTCTGAAAATGTGGTGTACTATGAGAGAAAACACAAATAACTTCAACATTTATAAAATGTCTGAACAAACAGAAAAGCTGATTATTTAAGAAATATCAGTGTCTTAAAGTTCATTGCAAGCAACTATCCAGTGATACTAATTTTGTATCGGGTGCTAAAGTGCCTCATATCTGATGATGCTATTTAAATGACTTGCTGGTTTTCTGTATTTACAATCTTGACCTTATTTGATAGACATATCTTCCAATGAACTAACCTTGACATTTTACTTTGTTCTCACTCTACAAGTTGATTCTTGCAGTACATGAGAATGACTAATGAGTAAAGAGGTTGGATCTTCATCGTCAAGACAACCATTAAAGGAGAGGGTAGAAAAACAAGTTATTTTACATGTTATGACAAATCAAATCTCACTTCCATTTTAACCCATAAGGATATAATACTATAACCAGTATTTTAAAGCAATTTATCTTCATTTTGTTATCAGTGTAAAAAAAATTTTTTAATTGCTTCTGAGTTTGTCTCCTTTTTAATTGTTTGAAAACCTCAGGATATATTTTATTAGCCCTCTTCCCTGATTATGTTATGGTGCCCTCATCCATTTCCAAGCTCTAAGGAGATGCACATTAGATTAAGTACAAAAATAAATAGACAAGTTATAGTGCAAAGGGAGGTTTGCATAATTATGTTGAAAACTAATAGCTAGAAAGTAAAAGTGAAATGCAAGTTGTATTGCACGCATTTTCAATTCATTTAATTTCATTACTTCAAAAATGGTAGATCCCTGGGAAAATATCAAAGATTTAAATATTTTTAAAATAAAATGTAAATAAAATAGCTTCAAGAATGAACAGAAAATAATTAACAAACAAATAGGTCCTTTATATATTAATAAGAATTTGAAAAGCCAAGATAAATGATGCAAAAGAGTAAGCCTACAAATTTCTGAATGTATGTTTATAGGAAATTCTTATTAGAAAAAATTTAAATGATTTGTCAGTGTTAAACTTGTGCATATATACCACTAAGAGTGCATGAATTTTCTTATATGAATTTTTAAGAAATTACTTTTATCAAATATTTTTAACCTAAATCTTTCTACTCAGTAAGCCATTAAAATATTTTCATATAGCAGTCAAGGCCTTTTTCTGAGCAAATAACAATGACTAACAATAACAGAATGGAATATGTGTGTGTATGTGTTTTTAAAGAACTGGGTAGATTATAAACCACTTATATAAATTTAAAATATTAACTTGGGTAATTTTCAACATCAAAATACAGATAAACTGGAACAACTGTACCTTTGGTACCTTTAGTTTTATATCAATGTATTTCTAAGATTTTTCTTACCTATTTTGAATAGAAATGGGGCTTGGGTTTATTTTATATTTGATTTATTCACTCACTCATATAATAAACTAGAGTTACATATTTTTCACTTTTTCACAGAAATCTGCAGAACTAGAATGCTTACCTAAACCTATACTCAAAACCTGAAATTATCTTTGACTTCTCTTGTCTACCAAGACTCACTATGCCCTTCAGGCCCTCTTCACATTTCTGATCTTGAAAATCTCACTACTTTCTTTATACCCCTGCCATCGCTCAGACTCCTGTGATATCCTTCTAACTTCCTCCTAATCCATCTGTTGGATGAATCTAACTAAATAATCTCTTATTTCATGATAATCACTTATGTAACAAAAAAATCTTAGCAATCTGAGCACCTATCCAACTCATTCAATGATTTCTTTGGCCACTTCAGACAGAATTTTAAACATATAAAGATAAACATTTCACTGAATTCCTACAGTCCTTATTTTTGTACCACTGATATGGCATTTCTATTATAATTATGTGTGTATTTAAACATTTTAATGCCATGACTAAATATTTTCTTATTTTAATACTATTTTTCTAGGTTAAGATTCAAAGTATGGATTCTGAAGCTATAGGCAAAGTTCTTGATCCTCCTGTGCCTCAGTTTCCTTATCTATAAAAGAGAGATACCCATAGTACTGACTTTATGGTTAATGTAGAAATCAATGCACTTTATAGAACCTAGAACTATGTGTCGTATACATATTAAGTACTCAGAAAACGTTAGCTACAATTATTATTATTATTATTATTATTATTATTATTATTATTATTATTTCAGGACTTTATCCCATACTAATCCAACCACAGAAATTTAATACTTATTGAATTACATCTGATCCTTTAGACCCATTATTCACTTTTATAAAATAAACCTTAGGTGATAGATGGATGAACTAGGCTTTGGAAGACATTCTTGAGCTTACAATAAAAAACTTTACTTTTTACTCTTTAGTTTAGTGATTCTCAAATAGTGGTCCTGGATACCTGAGGGTCCCTGAGCCTCATTTACTCCATAAGTAAAATCTATGTTCATAATAATACTGATATAATATTTGCCTTTTTCATTATGCTGACATTTGCACTGACGGTGAAAAAAGCATCAGTGGGTTAACATCTTGCACTATAGCATTAATCAACTCAGTGGCACAGAGTGGTGAAAATAAAAACTATGGGGCCCGGCTAGATAGCTCAGTGGATAAAGAGCGCGCTGGGGTACCACATGGGAGGCCCCGGGTTCGGTTCCGGGGACCTCTCCAAGCGGGCAGATGGCCTTGAGAAGGGCAAGCTGCCG
>PVKH010010950.1:0-17993 GCA_004027955.1 Chaetophractus vellerosus | reverse complement strand
AAAATATCTCTCCCTTTCTGCTTATTCTTGCTGTGCCCTTTTTTGCGTTCTTCTGTGTCTGCTTGTCTCCCCCCTTGTTGCAGTGACCCGCCAAGTCAGCTCACTGCGCGGTGGCCTTGCCTGCTCACAGGCGGCCTTGCCTGTTCCCGGGCGGCCTTGCCCTGCTCGCGGGCGGCTTGTCCTGCTCACGGGGGCTTTGCCCTGCCATGGCGGCTTGCCTTCTCAAGGCGGTCTGCCCGCTCAAGGAGGCCCCAGGAACCAAACCCGGGGCCTCCCATGTGGTAAACCGGCACCCTACCAATTGAGCTACAGCTGGCCCCTCAGAGTCTTTTACATGCACTTTTCCTCTAGCTCTCAAGATACTTACAATCTTCACACCCCAGCTTCCTTAAGGTTCTCATGCAGATCTCACCTGTGTGCTTTCCCTTGCCTGCCCTGTAGGAAGCTGCACCTTCCCTTAATCTCAGCACTTCCCATTACACTTTCTTGCCTTACTTTTTTCTCTTTATCACATGTCATGAGCATGATGTATGTCTTACTCAGTGATCTTATGTATTGCCAACCTTCCCATTCCAGTTGCAATAGAGTGTAAGCGCCATGAAATAAGAGCTGTTTTTCTGTTTTCTTCTGTGCTATAGTGCCAGGGTTTGGAAAGATGCCTGTAACATAATAGGAGCTGAATAAATATTTGTCAAATTAAGGAATGAATGACTGAGTAACCAAGAATGAATGAATGAGTGAGTCTTCTCTGAGACCCACAGCATTGGCCACGAAGTCCTGTAGTGAGAACACATTTTGGAATTGAAAATTAATAGACAAAAGTAAGGTTATTAGTCAAAGTGAAATAACAAAAAAATATCATAAGCAGAGAAATGAAAAATGGATGTCATGTGACTGACCCCTGAGGACTCCAGAAATAATAGAGTCAGCGGCAAATCCTGAAAATAGGGAGTAAAATCCTGCATGTACAGGTGACACTTGTAAGGTGCTGAAATTTGGTCCTGCCCAGTATTGTGATCTGATCTATTCACCTATAGGATGGCAAGACTGTGGTCACTCAATGCTATTTTATACAAATGTGTGTGTTTACTTTTGTATGCACCAAAGTGTGTGTGTGTGTGAGATTTGTTGAAGATCAAAATGTCAAAATGTTAACAGTGACTACATATGATATTGGGGATGGAGTTATAATTTTAAGAAATTAAAATTTAAAAATTTAAAAAATTAGAAAAAGTATTAAAAAATTTATAACACTGATACGTTACTTTTTGAATAAAAATGTTTCCTTTAGGATAGTTTATTGTAATGCAGGGTGAAGTTATGTGTTTGTTTCTTGGCTAATTCCTTCACCTAGGTGCTGACCAGAGCATTGGAGTTTAGGGGGTTCCTAACCAGGAAGCTGGTGCTTCAGAAACGGCCTCTGAGCATTTCAGTCCTGGGCATCCCTTCAAGAAGGCCCGGTGAATATCCGAAATGGGCTTCCATGGTGACAGTAAGGAAATTCTAAGCGGATGGGCGCCTGTGGGATGGTGCAGGGCTACGTTAGCAGCCGGGTCACCTGCAGGATCCTCAGGGCCTGATCCCAGCTTGCAGGGTGAGAGAATCTTGCCTCTGATTTTGGTGATGTGATTGCCATGAATGAATAATTATTGCAGGCTGAGGACTGGAGCATTTAAAGGATTGAAACATGGAACTTTATCCAGTTTGCAGAACAGGCTATAAAGACCACTTTTTATGCCTGATTTTAAGGAGCATTTAGTTAGTAAATGCCTGTTTGCCTGGCGGAATTGTGTGAGAGGGTAGCATTCTTTACAGCCTGGCAAGGGCAGGAGTGACTCAGCACTGAGCCACAGCCACCTCAGACTTCCTGAGCAGGTACCGACATCTACCCCAAGGAACATAACCAATTTCTGGCTTAAGTCAGATTGTAACAAACACTATGTTCAGAAGGAGAGTGCTATCTACAATTTTCATGCTAGTCATTCCTTCTATACTTTTTCAAAAAATAAAAATTGGCTTTCTTCAAAGAATCATTTGGTCGGGTTTTATTTAAATACCTGAAGTACATGTGAAGGAAGAAGCCTTTGAGTATTATTTCTTAACCTTTACTGGTTATATTTCAGCACGTAGATTCTTCTATGTGATTTGGAAATCAAAGCACGTGAAATGTAGAAAAATGCTATTGGTTATAGATATTAAAGTCATGTTATGTCTCAGGCCCAATTTTTCATTTGCCATTTATTGGAAAGCATTATATTATTTGCCCTTAATTTCAACTGAAAACATGATGCAAAATGTAATCGACAATTTCTACTTACCTATTTTTTCCAAAGGCAGAACTGGAGATGTTTCCACTCTGAGTTTTTTTTAGTTTCAATTTTATTTGTATCCTTCTTTAACATATCATGACACTGGAAACATCTGGACTGTGAGCTGCAGCTTTTATGGGTAAAGCTTTGGGTCAGTCCTGAAATAGAAGTGAAATGAAAGTTTCTACCTGAATTGAATTTGACTTCCAATGATTCCTTTTGCATTCAGCAACTAAATTCTCATTCTTCTTTTACTGCCTCTTTCCTGAGTAACTTAATGTGTTAAGTACTTGATTATAATCATGCTTCCACCTATATTTTTCACATCACGTCATTTACAGATATGGTTTATGTGGTGGAGGAAAACCCTTTGTTTTGATAACAATCATCTGTAATGTTAATTAATGCTACTGTACCTTTTGAAGGATAATGCAATGTATTATCTAATAATTTGAATTAAATAGACACAATTCTAACTTTATATCTGAGTTGTAGAACTTGTCCCTATACTTTTCAAAAAAGAACAGTGACATAATCTTTACAGCATCTTTTAGACATAAACGATTTAACAAGGAATGTGGTTTGGGGTAACTGCTTGTCTCTTCTTTTCAGATTTTTACAGGTAATGCTTATCTGATGATTTCAGTTTTGCAACCTCTTCTAAGCTTCAAGATGACATGACTTATTCCAAGGCCACATCTTATATCCAGACTCTTCTGGGTCTGATGTTGCCACAATTAAAGGTCACTGGATCCTCATTCTATACCCTGTTGAGATGCTAACTCACTGTTAGGCTTTATACATTTTACATTATCTCCTTTTCATAGTCTTAAACTCTATGGTCTTATAAATGATTCTATGGCATCAGTTGTCTCATCTGTGAAATATGAGGGGTTTTTGTTAGATAATATTTAAGTTCCATTCAAGTGCTAGCATCCATTCATTCACTGGTTATCAACATATCATGTAGGTGCATGGCACCATGATAAGGACCTGGGATCTTCAAAAATGACTCGGATATTTTACAAGTATCCTAAGGTTTTGAACTAGTTGAGATGAAAAAAACATGCATACAAATAGGAAACAATTTATATTATTATATAGTATCTTTGAAGCATTTATTTTCAAACTTTGGGGTGACCATAGGTGATAGGGTGGTTTATTTGGATCATTAAAACCATAGATATTGGGTAGATGAAGAGGAGAATATAGAATTTTAAGTTGTCATAGAGATCTTGAAAACTTAGGATTGGACTAAAGGTGCATGTAGCAGTTTTATATTATTTATGAATGCCAAGAAAGATATTTGATTATGTTTGTAAACTGGTCTGTTCTTCTGGGTGTGATACTCTTTGATTGTATTAGATTCAGCTGAGATGTCTTTGATTAAATTATGTTAAGATTAGGGCTTTGATTTGATCTTGTCATTAGGGCATGCAGGGTTGAATCCCCACCCCCTTGGTGGGCTGATAAAACAGACTCTCACACAGATAGATAACACAGAGAAGGAGGCGGACAGAGAAGAAGGACACAGAGGAATGGAGACAGCTCATTCAACACAGCAGAGGCCCGGGGAAGAGAAATGAGCCTGATAGTCTACTGCTGACCTTGTGATGGGACCAGAGCAGCTGGGCCCAGAAAGAAACAAGCCCCAGGGAGAGAGATGAGCCTACAGCTGAGATCAGAAGAAGTAGGGACTATGGAGCCTTAAGAGGAAGAAGGAAGGCTGAATCCTTGCAGAGACTGGCAGCCATCTTGCTTCAACCTGTGGCAACAGACTTTGGGTGAGGAAGTACCTCTTATGGTACCTTGAGTTGCACTCCTTAGGGCCTTGTGACTGTAAGCTTCTACCCCAAATAAATACCCTTTATAAAAGTCAACAGAGTTCTGGTACTTTGCATCAGCACCCCTTTGACTGACTAATATAGTGCATATTCCAAAAGTGGTCATTTTTAGTGGTTGCTCTGGATATTGCAGTAGACAAATGTGTATCATAATATATATGTAACTGATATCAATGTTCACCTTTTTGTGAAAAGTGTGGAGCCCTTACTTCCACTAGGTACCTTCTCCACTTTTAAACATCATTGTCTTGAGTATCAGGTTTTTTTCAGGTAATCATTTTTGTTTCAATCATCACAACTTATTTGGGAAACTAATGAGGATAGTCTATTGTATTTACCCATATTTCTGCATTTTCTGTAATTCTTTTTTTCCTTCCTGAAGCTCCACCTTTCCTTCTTTTATTATTTCCTTTCAGTTTGAAGAACTTCTTTTTAGTCACTTTTTAAAGGTACGTTTCCTAGTTACACTTTCTTTCAGTTTTCTTCTGAGAATGTCCGTTTCCCCTTCATTCCTGGAGGATGGTTTCACTAGATAGAGAGTTCATGGACAACAGCTCTTTTCTGTCAGCACTTGAAAATTGCTGTGCCACTCCCTGTGGCCTCCATAATTGCAGACAAGTAATCTGCTGTTATTCATATTGGTGTTCCCCTATAGATAATATGTCATTTTTTTTCCTACTTTCAGGATTTTTTCGCTGGCTTTTTTTTCCCCCAGCAATTTATTTATGGTGAGTCCTGGCATGGATTTCTTTGGGCTTTTCCTATATTGAATTCATTCAGTTTTAGAATCTGTGGATTTACGACTTCCTCTAAATTTGGAAAGTTTTCAACCCATCCTGATGTGCTGGTTGAGAGGGCAAAAGAAACTTCCGCAGGCTTGGATACCTGTTGCCTCTAGGTGGAGAATGAGTCTCTGGCTCACAGGGACAAAGAGCACTGCCCAGGGCAGGCACTTTTGTCTTAGGATCCTCCCAGCTGTGGGTCTGGAGAGGGCTTCTCAGGCTGGGCACTTCTTGTGATGCATCCCCCTTGCTTGTGCCCCAGCCATATGGTGTCTCTGGGTGTGGAGGGGAGTCTAAGGTCCACAGAAACAAAGAAGCTTTCTTGGCCATGTGCTTTTTGTGGTGGGATCCCCCTTGCTGGTGCCCCCTGGACTCCTGATGTCTCTTGGCCTGGGAGGAGAGTCTCCAGCCCCATGGACACTTTGTTGCTGGTAGTCTTGGGCTCACCTGGTATCATTTGAGAGATTTCTGTATGATCCCACAGAGGAATGAGAATACCTTGGCTGCCCTTTGTTGCTGGGTTGTGGGTTGATGACTCTGGGCCTCGGTTGCCTTCTTCTGTTGGGTGGAACATTATAATATGCCCCATTAGTGTATTGTCTGCTGCTCTGAGGTTCTTAAACAGTTCTTTTTCTTTCCACCTTTAAGATTTCTCCTTTGGTTGTCTCTGGTTTATATTTATACTCATTGGGGCGGGAACCAGGGACAGATGAATCTACAACATTTTGTATACATCAGATGTCCACATGTAGATTTTCAAAGGCTTGTCCTTTAAAAAAGAAACACAGGCTTTGCCAGTTGTGCTGAGAAAGACAAATTCAGCAGGGCACTTGGCTTTTCTTTACCTGTCCCCTGACTTTGGGCTCTCTCCTGCTCTTTTTACTCTCTCTGCCTTTCTCTCAGTTTTTTTCTTTCAGATTCAACACCTAAAATGGTAGTTGTACACAGCCAAAAGTAAGTGTTACTTTTAAAAGAAAATTTTGATCATTCTTTTTAGTTATTGTTACTATGTATTTATTTAAATTGCTTTGTTTCTTGGGTATTTGTCATTTCTGTATGTTATGTGATGTTTTTCCAAACTCTATTGTTCATAATCCAGAATCTGGAAAAAAAGTAATGAATTAATTATTATATTAAATTCCCCCCCAATTTTTGAGATTGTTGTTCAGAACTTACAACCCTACAGATCTAGGATTTTTCTGTTTATTTGCATGTATTTTCAAACAAAGTCATTGTAATCCTTTTGAAATAACAGTAAATTTAATCATACAAAAAGTAATAAAATAAAGCTGTGCAACTTTAAGACTTGATTATTTTTATTATTTATAATAGCAATTGAATGTAGAATAGCTGGTTTTTACCATAGTTTTATTTCCTACTATTTAATTCTAAAGTGATTAGAACCAGACCATTTCTTTAAACTCATATGCTTTCCGAGTTCAATGAACTTTGCAGGATCTTTTTCCAGAGCTAAGGATTGGCCAGATCAAAATGCACATTTGGCACCCCGGAGCAGTGTGGTTGCTGGAGGTCTTGCAAGGCCCTGGGTGTCCACCTTGTCAAAGAACAGAGGCTGTTTGTGTTGCCTATTTCTTGTGAGTAACATGACTCAGCATTCGTTTAGATTCCCTTGCCAGTTGTTTGCACAGTATCATATTAAACACTGCATGTAAAATAGATGTATATGCTGCCTGAGAAATGGTTAAATGGAAATTATTGCTGTTTGAGGGACTACAAATTTATATTGTCCAAAGTTTAGAGTATTTTACTTTAGTTTTTATTCTTTTGAAAAAAATACTCTCAGTATGCTCTTAATTTGGAGTGATTATCTCTTATATGTGCAATGTAGTACAGTATATTAAATTTTGAGTTTTTAGGAAAGAGTGCCATGGAAGGAAAATCAAAGCCCCATTCAGACCAAACGATGCCGGATCCATGGCTCTGCTGTAATAAAAACGACTTAAATTTTTATATTTTAAAAATGGAAATCAGTGTTATACTTTGGGATGTGTACTCTTTTAGATCTTTAATGCATGCACGTTGCTACCCATTTAAGGTGGTGTGTGTTGGGAGAATAATACAAGTCTGCGCTATAGGGTGGACCTTCTGATTCCTGATCAAGCATCAGGAGGCACATTTATTTTTCCTGGATAAAGGATGATGATTACTTTAATGTTAATGAAATATTTATGTGAGGCTTCCTAATTAGTTCCAGAGCAAAGATTGCTCCTAGCTAATGCTCCCAGTAGGTAATTGGGAATATTTGCCCAGTCTGCAGGAGACAGTGATAACGTTGGAAAGGCTCTTTAACACTGGAACGAATTATGTACAAACCTCAGTTAATCAAGAAAAGCTCTTCTGTTTATAAAGACTTTCACAAAGAAAATATTTCACCTTGAAAATTGTCAACTAGGACTGAATTATTTTTTTACCAGTTTGTGTTGAATTGTTCATCTACAACGACTGTGGCTCTCACATTTCCCTTTTAACTTGTGGGTCCAGAATGTGCTTAAGTTTATAATTGGGAAAATATGTCTTCTTCTCATCTCCATCTCTTGTCATTGCCACTATCATCATCCTCACCAAGCTACCATTTATTGACAAGCATATTATGTAGCAGGCACTGTGTTAGTACTTTAGAGCCCTTTTTGGTATATGAGAAAATATTATTATGCATTATCGACATGTATTATAAAAGTTTATTTGGAGATATTTTTAGGAATATATTAAAACATTAACTTTTAAAAATCTTCTTGATTGAGAATAGAATTTTATTAGATACCCTATTATACCTTTTCCAGCTCTGTCGTTATCATTAATTGACTATCATAATTATATCATAAAATAATAAACAATTAATCAATTAATAAACAATAAAATAAATTATTTTTCTTGTACAGTTACCAGGGTGAGACTCTCTGTTAAGTGAATTTCGTACATTTTCTCAAACTTAAAAGTGAGTCTATAAAGTAGCAACTATTATTAACCTTGTTATACAAAAGCAAAATATGAGACTTAGAATTTAAATAAAATTCCTGTGGTTATACTGCCAGTATGTGGTGAAGCTGGAATTGAAATCTATGTCTGTTTGTAGAAAAGAAATGGGGAATTTGGTGGACATAGAATTTAGTTAATTTAATTCTTTTTAATTACTGGTTATAGAAATCATTTTGGATTCTAGGTCTGCTCATTTCTCTATGTGAAGATAACCACGGATTTTTCTTCTTTTTTCTTTATTAGATTATTGTTATACTTGAGAAGGCTTTTGGTTAGTTATTTATTAAAATAGGTTGGTTTACATTACCATATGTTTTACATTCAATATATGCTACTAGGCTAAATTCTGCCAACTACTGGTCTAGGCCTCTGAATATCATGAAGGACGAAAAGCACAAATCCTGTATGTCATCACCATCAGTGCCGAGTACCTCCCGCCTTTTGTGGCAGTAGGTCTTGTCCTTTTGCTTCTGGCAAGTATCCTGACTCCTAAGCACCCTTTCTGACATTTCTGAATATACTAACACAAACCTCCATCTCCACACCTCACCACTTCTACAACTTACAGACTCTAATAGGAGAAAAGTACAGGGTCAGGCTTAGTATGTATCCTTAGCAATCCTGTTCCTGTGTTCTCATCTCTTTTCTAGAACATTCTTTCCTCCATACCACATCCCTAATTGGAATTTCATTCTTAAATTTTTATAGGTCATCCCTTTGTCATGGATCTTAGACAGATTTTAGTTCAGACAGAAAAGAAGCTGTCCTGAAACGATGCATTTCTCAAGTGGAAATCAAGCCTCCTATTGCCAGGTGCATTCCTCAGCTGTGCCTAGAGCCATGCGTTCATCTCCCTGCCCCTCTCTCCCATTCTGGTTCCCATCTCTTCTGGACCTTGCATGCCAAAACCCAGTCCTTGCCCACTGCTGAGGGATCTAAGGGAGACCCCTTTTCTAGAATTTTTGTATATGTTTTATGCATTCTATATTAAGTAAGATCATAGAAATACTTCGCTAAACCTAACACATAAAAGACTCCTTTAAAATAAATGTAAGCCTTATGCACTAGTGGGCTATAATTATTCTCAGTGATCACAAATTTCTTGGAAGGTTTATACCTTCCCTACCATTGTTGATGCGGGAAAGTTTTTTGTTTTTTGTTTTTAAGATTTATTTATTTATTTCTCCCTCCACACCCCCTTGTCGTCTGCTCTCTGTGTCCATTCGCTGTGCGTTCTTCTTTGTCTGCTTGTCTTCTCTTTAGGTGGCACAAGGAACTGATCCTGGGACCTTCCAGATTGGAGAGAGGCACTCAATCTCTTGTGCTACCTCAGCTCCCTGGTCTGCTGTGTCTCTTATTATTTCTCCTCGGTGTCACTTTTTGTTGCGTCATCTTGCTGGGCCAGCTCTCCGCATGGGCCAGCACTCTATGTGGGCCAGCTCTCTGCGTGGGCCAACTCTTCACCAGGAGGCCCCAGGAATTTAACCCTGGACCTTCCGTATGGTAGATGGGAGCCCAATCGCTTGAGCCACATCTGCTTCCCAAGGAATCTTTTTAAAAATAAATTTTTAACAGTTCAGATTTACATAATGATTGTGAAGGCAGAGTGGAGAGTACCTGTAAACCCCTCATCTGTTCTTCCCTATTATAAGCATCTTATATAATAGTGTAGATTTTTTGTGATTAATGGACCAATACTGATGAATTACTAACTAAAGTCCATTCTTCATTCAGATTTCCTCAGTTTTCTCCTAAAGTCCTGTTCAGGATGCCGTATCACATTTAGCAATTTTGTTTCCATAGGCTCCTCTTGGTTTTGACCTTTTCTCAGACTTTGTTTTTGATGACTTTGATAGTTTTGAGGAGTACTGGTCAAGTAGTTTGTAAAATGCCCCTCAATTGGGTTTGTCTGACATTTTCTCCATGATTAGATTGGGGTAACATGTAGTTGAGGAAGACCATCGAGGTAAAGTGCCCTTCTCATTACCAAATATCAAAGGTACATACTGTCAAAACGACTGCTCACTGTGGAGGTTGACTTGATCATATGGCTGAAGTAGCATTTGTCAGATTTCTCCACTATCCTAGAATCAGATAGTTCTCCAAGGAGCCTAGTTCATGTTATTGGAAAATGGTATTAGATGTCAAGATATGGGTGTTAGTTGTACATGTCGATACTGGTGTGTATTTGCTTCTAGGCCCCCTCAGCTGCCAGAACAGGGAGATATATGTATTTATACTTACCCATGCATATTCACATATCTATACATATTTCTATATGTAACCGTTTGTATCTATATTAAACTAAACAAGAGCTCATATTGAATACTTCAACTCTAACCCATTACCACATGGATCATTTTAGTCTCCTCCCTTGGTTATTTGTAATCCCTTGCTAAAACAGTGATAAATCTGGTTCAGAACGTCTGCCATCCATTTACTTAATTTTTCAGTTCTATTTTTTACCAGTATTGAAGATTTAGAACTGTTACCCCAGACCCTTATAAGAAATAACTTTATCAACTAGAAGGAAGTTCTTACGTACAGCTCCTTTTTCATCTTACAGACTCTACTCATTCCCAAAGTTACTTAGGTAAACTAATTTCTGCATACCCATCAGTGAGCTTGTTTTATTGATTTGTAACGCATTTTCATTGTTTTGTCACTTTCTGCATTCTATTATGGGATTCCGCAACTTTTGAAATTGATTTTTTAAAAATTTACATACATTAAAGTTTATTCTTTGTGCAGTAAAGTTCTATGGGTTTTGTCAAATGTTTAATGTCTTGTATTACACATTACAGTAGCAAACCAAACAATTCCAGCAATTTAAAAATTCCATTTCCCCTATTCAAATACCCTCCCCAATTGTCTGGCATCCACTCATCTTTTAACTGTTTCTATAGTTGTTCCTTTTCCAGAATGTCATATCTTTGAAATCACAGAGTATGTAGTTTTTTTCAGTCTGGCTTCTTTTTACTTTGTAATATGCATCCAAGTTTCCACCATTTATTTATTTCTTCCTTTTTGGATTAGAGGAGTTGTAGATTTGCACAACCACCATGCAGGTAATATATAGTTCCATATACCCCCCTCAGCCAAACAGTTTTCCCTATCATTAACATTTTGCATTAATGTGGTACCTTTGTAACAATTGATGAAACAATATTATTATGACTATTCTATTGACTATAGCCCATAGTTTGCATTGCGTTTCACTATTTGGGTTGTACAGTCTTATGGATTTTTCATTGAATTTTTATACCAGTAGCATATATACAACCTAAAATTTGTCCTTTTAACCACATCCAAAGATACAATTCAGTGGTGTTAACTATGTTCAGAATGTTGTGTTACAATCACCCACCATCTATTTACCAAAAGTTTTCCTTCACCCCACTAAGAAATTCTGTACCAATTAAACATCAACTCCCTGTTCCCTAACCCCTCCGCAACCATGTTAACCTGTATTCTACTTTCAGACTCTATGAATTTGCTTATTCTACAAATTTGATATCAGTGAGATGATAAAATGTTTGTCCTTTTGTGTCTGGCTTATTTCACTCAACATAATATCTTCAAGGTTCATCCATGTTGTTACATGGATTAGAACTTCAGTCCTTTATATAGCTATACCATAAAATTTTAAAAGTATATACCATATTTTATTTATTCATTCATCTGTTGTTGGACACTTGGATTGCTTCCTTCTTTTGGCAATTGTGAATAATGCCACTATGAATATTGGTGCGCAAATATCTGTTCGACTTTCTTGTTTCAATTCTTGGGGATGGGATGTTTACCTAGAAATGGGAATGCCAGGTCATATGATAATTCTATGCTTAAATTTCTGAAGCATCATCAAACTGTTTTCCACAGAGGTTACACCATTTTACCTTCCACCCAACAATGAATTGGAGTTTCCATCTTTCCACATTCTCCCCAACACTTATTTTCTGTTTTCTATAATAGCCATTCTAGTGGACATGAAATGGTATCTCATTGTGATTTTGATTTGCATTTACCTAATGAGTAATGATATTGAGCATATTTTCATATGCTTTTTGTATATCTTTGGAGAAATATCTATTTAAGTCTTTTGCCCATTTTTAAATTGGGTTGTTTATCTTTTCATTGTTGAGTTGTAGGATTTCTTTATATTTTCCGAATATTATACTCTTATTTGATATGTGGATTCTAAATATTTTCTCCCATTCTGTAGGTTGTCTCTTTACTCTGATGATGAGGTACTGTGAGGCACAAAAGTTTTTAATTTTGAGGAAGTCCCATTTACCTATTTTTTTAGTTTGTTACTTGTGCTTTTGGTGTAAAGTCTAAGGCACCACTGCCTATCACAAGGTCCTGAATGCTTCCTTATGTTATCGTCTATAAGTTTTATAGTTTTAGTTCTTATATTTAGGCCTTTGATCGATTTTGAGTTAATTTTTGTATTTTGATGTTAGATAGGGGTCTTCCTTCATTCTTTGGCTTATGGATACCCAGTTTCCCCTGCACCATTTGTTGACACTATTCTTTCCCCCTTCGGTGGACTTGACACCCTTGTCAAATATCAATTGGCCATTGATGTGAGGGTTTATTTCTGAGCTCTCAGCTCAATTCCATTGGTCTGTGTGTCTGTCTTTGTGCCAGTACCATCTTGTTTTGATTACTGTAGCTTTGTAATAAGTTTTAATATTAGAAGGTGTGAGTTCTCCAACTTTGTTATTCTTTTTCAAGATGCTTATGGCTATTTGGGAACTCTTACCCTTTCATATAAATTTGATGATTGGCTTTTCAGTTTTCCAAAGAAGTCAGTTGGAATTTTGATTGGGATTGCATTGAATCTGTTTATTGCTTTGGGGTAGAATTGACATCCTAACAATATTTAATCTAACAAATCATGAACATGGAATTTCTTTCCATTTATTTAGGTCTGCTTTGATTTCTTTTGGCAATGTTTCGCAGATTTTCATGTATAAATTCTCTAAATCCTTGGTTATGCCTAGATTTATGCCTAGATACCGGATTCTTTTATTTGCTGCTGAAAACGGATTTTTTTCCTTGACTTCCTTTCAGATTGTTCATTACAAGTATATAAAAAGACAACTGATTTTTTTGCATGTTGATCTTGTTCCCTGCCACTTTGCTGAATTTGCTTATTAACTGTAAATAGTTTTGTTGTGGATTTTTCAGAATTTTCTTTATATAAGATCATGTACTCTGCAAAAAGGGAAATTATTACTTCTTCCTTTCCAATTCAAATGCCTTTTATTTCTCTGTCTTGCCTAACTGCTATGGCTAGAACTTCCAGTACAGTATTGAAAATAACAGTGGTGACTGGCCATTCTTGTCTTATTCCCCATCATAGAAGGAAATCTTTGTCTTTCACGATTAAGTATTATGTTAGTTGTGGGTTTTTCATATATGCTATTTATCATTTTGAGGAAGTTTCCATCTATTCATAGTTTTCTAAGTATATTTATCAAGAAGGAGGCTGGATTTTTTCAAATGGCTTTTCTGCATCAATTGAGGTGATCATATATATTTTTTTCCTTCATTCTACTGATATAGTGTATTATATAAATGATCTAACATTGAATCACCCTTGCACCCTTATGTTGAACCAGACCCTGGGATAAATCCCACTTGATTGTGTTGTATAATTCTTTTAATGTGCTGTTGGATTTGATTTGATTGTATACTGTTGAGGATTTTTGTATCTAGATTTATGAGGGATATTGGTCTGTATTTTCTTTTCTTCTGGCACTTTAT
Source organism: Chaetophractus vellerosus (assembly GCA_004027955.1). NCBI lineage: Eukaryota > Metazoa > Chordata > Mammalia > Cingulata > Chlamyphoridae > Chaetophractus > Chaetophractus vellerosus. The sequence continues at coordinate 4,289 of PVKH010010950.1, read as the reverse complement.
CTGGCTTTTATAATTGGGGTAATTTTGACCTCATAGAACAAGTTAGGGAGTGTTCTTTCTTATTCAGTATTTTGGATAACTTTGAGCAGGATTGGTATTAATTCTTGGAATGTTGGCAAAATTTACCAGTGAGGCCATCTGGTCCTGGGCTTTTCTTTCTTGGGAGGTTTTTGATTTCTGATTCAATTTCATTACTTGTTATTGGTCGGTTGAGATCGTCTATTTCTTCTTGAAAGTGTGTGTTAATGTATGTAGTTAGTATGTTTCTACGAATTTGTCCATTTCATCTAGGTTATCTAATTTGTTGGCATATAATTTTTTATAGTATCCTCTTATAATCCTTTTTATTTATGTGGGGTCGATAGTAATGTCCTGTCTTTCATTTCTGAGTTTAGTTGTTTGCATCCTTTCTATTTTATTATTGTTAGCCTAGCTAAAGTTTTGTTGACTTTATTGATTTTTTTCAAAGAACCAACGTTTGGTGTCATAGATTCTATTTATTTATTCTCTGTTTCATTTAGCTCCACTCCAATCTCTATTATTTCCTTTCTTCTGCTTGCTTTACGTTTAATTTGCTCTTTTCCCCCTTGGTCCGCCAGTTGTGAGGTTAGGTCACTGATTTGAGATCTTTCTTCTTTATTAATGTAAACATTTATTTTTATACACTTCTCTCTCAGAACCCTTTGCTGCATCCTATAAGTTTTGTTAAGTTGTGTTTTCATTTTCATTTGCCTAAATATATTAGGCATATCCCTTGTGATTTTGTCTTTGACCCATTGGTTGTTTAAGAGTTTATTGTGAAATTTCCACATATTTGTTAATTTTCCATTTCTCCCTCTGTTATGGGTGTCTAGCTTCATTCCACTTTGGTCAGGGAAGATACATTTTATGATTTCAATTTTTTAAAAAATTTATTGAGACTTGTTTTGTGATCTAACATATGGTCTGTCCTAGATCCTAGAGAATGCTTTCCTAATGATCTTGGGAAAATTTTGTATTTTGCTGTTGTTGGGTGAAGTGTTCAATGTATGTTAGGTCTAGTTCATTTATAGCATCAGTCATGTCCCCTATTTCCTTATTGATCTTCTGTCTAGATGTTATATCCATTATTGAATGGGGTATATTGAAGTCTCCTACTATTAATATAGAACCATCTACTTCTCCTTTCAAATCTGTCAATATTTGCTTCATGTATTTTGGGGGCATATATATTTATAATTGTTTTCTTGTTGAATTAACCTGTTTATCTGTGTGTAGTGGCCTTCTTTGCCCCTCATAACAATATTTTGACTTAAACTCTTTATACTCCAGCTCTGTTTTGTTTGCTATTTGCATGGTATGTATTTTCCATCCTTTTACTTTTAACCTACTTGTGTCTTTAAATATAAGGCGAGTCTTGTAAATAGTATACAGTAAAGTCTTGCTTTTTATCCATTCTGCCAACATCTGTTTTTTAACTGGAGAGTTTAATCCTTTTACATTTAGGTAACTACTGATAATGCAGGACATTCTTTTTCCATTTTGGTATTTGGTCTTTGTAAGTTTTATACAGGTTTTGTCCCTCTATTCTTCTTTTATGTCTAGTTTCATATTTATTTGATATTTTGTATTATACCATTTTGAGTCCATTCTCATTTATTTTTATATGTATTTTCCAGATATATTCTTTTTGGTTACCATAGGGCTTAAATTAATAATCTTAATTCTATAACAACCCTGTTTGATTCGACAACTTTAAAAGCATATGTATACAGTGTTCCTACATCCCACAGCCTGTACTTTTAGTCCTTGAGATTTTTGACAATTACTGGTAAGCTTTTTGGTAGACTGTCCCTGTATTTTATTTGTTGGGTACTTCCTTATCATTAAATAAATGTAATACTTTTTTGAAAAGAATACCACAAAGGTGAGTATGTGTCTTCCTCAGGGCATCATATCAGGAGGCACGTGCTGTTGATTTGTTCAATTGGTGATGATATTAATTTTGATCACTAGTTAAGGTGGTGACTTCTATCCTGTAATTTTACTTTTTTTCTTTGTAATTAATTAGTATCTTATGAGGAGATACTTTGGGGCCCTGTAAATATTTTGTTTCTCATCAAACTTTATTCATTTTAGCAGACTGTAATGATTTTTATCTGAAACAATCATTACTGTATTTGTTGCCAAATGGTGCTTTTTCTATTTTTATCATTCATTTTATATTAGTTGGAACTGCCCAGTAAAAGAGCTGCCTTTTCTCTGTCATTTATTTCCTTATTAAATTGTTTATTTAATCATGATTTTGTTCTGTCCTATGGGATATAATCCATTACCCTAATTGTTGCTCAGATTTGTCCAGATATAGCAATTGGTAGCCATTTCAAATAGGTTCCTCTGCCCTCTTGACATATCCCAGTGTTCCTTTGTTTTGAAACATACCAACAATTAGTTACACAAGTCATCCCAATAAAAAGGAAATATAAACAAAATAATTAACCATGTGTACAATTCAAATTGTATGTATTCATATGTGGTTTTGTGTGAGTATGCATGTATACATTTATTCCTGTTTAAAAAGAACTTGAGGTTGAATAAGTTATTTTGAGTCACCGACCATTGATTTTTAAAAACATTTCTTTAATCGTACAACCTCTACATTGTAATCTTTTCCTTGAGAAACAACAAAAAATATTTCCACCAAGTAGTTTTGCTTGAACAAAGTTTTGTTCCAGCTGATAGGTCAATTGATTCATTCAGGTCTATGCCTACACACTGATGGAACAAAGCCACAAATCTTGCTTGCTGCTCTAAAATGACACATCTGAGAAAACTCACAACGATTATTCAATGCCTTTAGCTGTTAGAGTGCATGTGAAATAGAGGGTGAAACAATGCCAAGTAAGGTGGCTTATCTGAATACTGACACATTACTGATTGTACTTTCTAGCATCTTACCCCACACATGGTGCTGAGAAAAAGGACTCTTGGAATTTTCCACTCATATAATCTACCCTTGTCATCTTTAGCCACTCCCTTCAGAAATTCATAGACATTATTACCACAAATCAGATTTCCCTTCTCTTGCTGACTTTCTAAATTATATCATGCATAGCACCTTACAGCACAACACAGTAGTATGTCTCATAGAAGAGGATTTCTTTTAGTTCTGTGGATTATTTTGTCTTGGGATATTTGTATTTTCCAGTAATCTGTAAACAATAAAAACATCCAAGGAAAAATCCATTGAGGAAATAAGAAATAAACAATACTTCTGGGATGTTTAACTCCTTAGGAAGTTCCTCATAAAGAGTGAACCTATGGAATAAATTCCAACTCCTGAAAGGACAAATTGTAGAGATTAGGGCCAATGAGAATCAAGCCCCATTTTCAAATGACAGAATCAAGAGGAAAGCATCATAAGAAAATTCAGTCATTGCTGTCGTGCATATTATATTGTTTGGGTCTTGCTTGATCCTTTGCCTTCTTTAAGCAAGCAGTTTAGATGGGGCTCAACCATTTAAATCACAGTTATTCCAGAGACGGTTTCTTTTCTTTTCTTCTGTTTTTCTAAACTTCTCTTTTATTAGAGACTCAGAGGGTTCAGATGACACAATCACTAAGCACAGTGTGGTATATCCTGTATCTCCTCTTGTTTTCCCCTTCTGACCACATAGTTCCTGCATCGCACAAAGCTTATCTTCAACCTGTGATTTTGTATTAGAATTTTCCAACAATTTTAAACAAGACTTGTTACAAAAACAGGGTTCTAACAGCTCTGCTGTTTACTTTCAACATTGCCCAGAATATGACTATTTTCTTAACTGGCCTACAGATTAATTCTGCATAATATTGTATATTTGTTACAAGCTTTTCACACGCCATATGTAGAATATACTGGATTGTGCTTAAGAAATTGTGCTAGGTGAAGTCCCTGAGCTTGCTTCCTGAGTTGCTCACAGGAGCATTCGTTCATTCAGCACGTCTACTGCGGGCCTGGCTTTGTGTTCCCCGTGCTGAGGGAAGGCCAGATAGAAGGAAGAGGTCTACTGCCCAGGAGACTGAGACACAGCAGGAGAAAGGCACGTTGCTTAAGTAATCACCCCAATACATTGGCAATGGCAAACTGTGGAAAGTGCCACGGAAGTGTAGAGAGCAGGGGAAAGCCTCCCACAGGAAGGGGCCTTGCCTAAGAAAAGGAGAACGTTTAGTACCCAAGCAAAAGGGCCGTAGGTGGGAAAATGCTTGGGCAGGAATAAGTAGGACCGAATTTGAGAAATGCCAGGACACTTCAGGAAGCTGGAATATAG
>PVKH010010949.1:0-17990 GCA_004027955.1 Chaetophractus vellerosus | reverse complement strand
GACCAAAATATGTCTACATTGCACATGGTCCAAATGTCTCTTCTATTCAAACCTATATTTGATGCCAGAGTTTTAGGTGTACTTCCATAGAACGGAGACTATATGCTGACCACAAGCCAACCGGGTCCAGAACTCTGAGGACCTGCAACTCCTATGCTACAACTCAATGGACTCAACCAGGACACCTAGTTGTGAGGTGTCAATGGAAGACGGCTATGCAGGGGAATCCACAGAGCCTGCTGCTGCAGGCAGGATAATCCCTTCCATGGTGGAGGGGACATTACCATTCCAGACTTCTCAAGATTGGTGGAACAACTATGGACTAGGATGGACTTGTTGGAGACCTGATTTAGACTTATGATGTATGCAATGCAAGAAATTGCAAAATTATGTGGAGCCAGGGTCATTGGACACTTTGGGAGCAGGGTGAGGGAAGAGCAATTGTAATCCAGGTTTTGTTGTTGTTGTTGTTGTTGTTGTTTTTTGTTTGTGTGTTTTTTGGGGGGAGGGACCTGGGAATTGTCATGGATGATGCTGCAATGGAGGATGTAGGCCAGCTTATATGATCATGTACCATTCAGGAACTGTAAAGAAGAGAGGGTTGTCTATGGCCTGAATTGTGATCTATGTCTGATGGCAAAGCCCCAAAATGTGTGTAACTATCAGAGGTGATATGCCACACTTAGGGATGTGCATGTGAGGGCTTGTGGGAGGGGTGAGGGGGTGGCATATGTGTACTCCTGGAATCTCTGTGTAACATTTGTGTAATCAATGTATCCTAAAAATGTATATAGATATATATAAAAAATTAAAAAATAATTAAAAAAAATAAATGTAGTGTATTCAAACAACTTTGGAACTGACATAAGGATAAACATATAGTCAGGTCATTTTACAGGCCAGGAATAACACACAATTCTTTTGATGTATTGATATTTGGTAAGGGTGCTAAGATCATGAAATGGGGAAGGTATTACACTTAAGCAAATGTTTCTAGAAAGCAAGATTTCCCTCAGGCAAATATTGTTAGCCCTTTCATCACATTACACACAAATTTTTAATCAAATGGGATCAAGATCCTAAATATAAAAACTACAAACATAAACTGCCTAGAAGAAAACATTTCAGTAAACTTTATGAAATTGGACAAGTTGAAGAATTCTTTAATATGATATCAAAAGCAAAAGCAACAAAAGAGACAACAGAAGAATACAAATTCACCACATTAAAAACTTTTGAGCAGAAACAGCCTCATGCAGGATGGGAAAAGACAAATTATGTAATGGAAGAAAGTAAATCCAAATTATATATTTGATAAGGGCTTAATATAGAAAAATTAAAGAAATCTTGCAACTCAATAATGCAGAGATAAACAACTGAATTTAGTAAAAAGATGGACAAAGGGATTCAAAAGATGTCTCTTCAAGTTAGATATAGAAATGGTCAAAACACACATAAAAAGATGTTTACCATTATTAGCCATTAGTTAAATGTATGCCAAAACCTACTGAGATACCACTTCACACCAAAAGGATGGCTCTTATTTTTATTCAATGTTTAATCAATTTTTTAAATGATACATTGATTACATAAATGTTACACAGAAATTTTAGGAGTACCCATATGCCCCACCTCCCACACCTCCCACAACCTCCCACATATACATCCTTCATTGGTGGGGCATAACACCTGTAATAGATATACACATTTTGGGGATTTGCCACAAGCATGGACCACAGTTCAGACTGTAGACCACCCTCTCCCTCACAGTTCTGCATGATACATGATCATATAAAATGGCCTGTATCCTCCATTGCAACATCACCCAGGATGAATCCCAAGTCCCAAAAAAGCCCCTTTATTACAACTGCCCTTCCCTCTCCCTGCCCACAAAGCACCCAGTGGCCCCCAGATCCACATATTCTTATAATTTCTTCCATTGCATGAATCACAATTCTATAACAGGACACCAACAAGTCCACTCTAGTCCATACATCTTCCCCAAATCCCAAGGAGTCTAGAATGGTGATGACCCCTCCACCACCAAGTGAGAGGGGGCTTATATCCCATGAATACAATGGAAGAGATTATTCTGCCTGCAGCTGCAGGCTCTCTCCATTCCCCAGGATAGCCATCATCCATCATCAAGTCCAAACTAGGTGTCCTGGGTGAGTCCATTGAGATGTAGCATAGGAGTTGTAGGTCCACAGAGTCTCTGGACCCAGTTGGCACATGGACAGCCCATAGGGTCTGGTGTATGGAAGTACACCTAAAACTCTGGCATCAAATATAGGTTTGATTAGAAGAGACATTGGACCATGTGCAGTGAAGACATATTTCGGTCAGACTCTGTCACTCTCAAGAGCCAGGATTCCAAATTAGAGCCCACCTGTAAGGCACCAAACTCTGGGGCTATCTGCCCTGATATAGGACCTGGATATCTCCAAAGCCCCCAGGAGGCCCTCTGTTTGGTGTGATATCCATATTGGAAGCCTAGGGTGTCCTACTAGGATCTGCATAAGTGTTAACTCTGGGTTGACCTCCCGCTCATTTTGAAGTCTCTTAGCCATATGAACACATTTGTCTTTATCATTTCCCCCTTTTATTCGAAGTCTTTTTCCAGTTGTATTGCCCATTGGCATTTGTTAGTAATCCCTCATTGCCAGGGAGGCTCATCCCCGGGAGCCATGTCCCACACGGGGAGGAAGGTAATGCATTCATATCCTGCATTTGGCTTAGAAAGAGGCCACATTTGAACACCAAGGAGGGTCTCAAGAGGCAACTCTTAGGCACCCCATAAAACTAGGCTGTTTCAATTTCAAGAGCAAAGACTCATAAGGGTGGTCATCAATTACAAGGGCCCATCATTCCAGATTCCTCTGTATTGGGGAATGAACTGTGGATTAGAGTGGACTTCTAGTTATTCTACTATAGACTTTTCATGATTCTAGAAATGGAAGAAATTATATCATGATGTGGACACAGTGGCCATTGGAGGTGCTGAAATCAGGGAGAGGGAAAAAAGAGCTGTAATATGGGGGTATTTTCAGGGCTTGGAATTTACCTGAATGACATTGCAATGACAGTTACAGGCCATTACATATCCTGCCATAGCCTACAGAAATTAGTGTGAGAGTGTAAACTACAATGTAAATTATAATTCATGCTTAGTGGCAATGCTCCAAAATGTGTTCAGTGGCAATGCTCCAAAACATGTTCATCAAATACAATGTATGTACCACACTAATGAAAGAAGTGGTTAATGTGGGGGGAAATAGGGGGTGTGGGAAGTGGGACATATGGTAATCTCTTATATTTTTTATGTAAAATTTTATGTAATCTAAGTATCTTTTAAAAATAAATTAAAAAGATATTTTAAAAAGGTAATGAGATACAAAAAAACATTTAAAATACTGAAAAAAGGAAATAACAAGTGGTAGAGAGGGGTCAGAAAAATTGCCACCCTTGTACATGGCTGCTGGGTGGTTTCAAAGAAAATTGAAGAGAGAATGCTGATATGGCCCGGCAATCCCACTAATTGGCATATAACAAAAACAATGAAAATCAGGGACTCAAATTGAAACTTGTTTTCCAATGTTCATAACAGCAATATACATATAAGCCAAAAGTGGTAACAATTCTTGTGTCCACAATACAAATTGAGTTACATACAATGGAATATTATTCAGCCATAAAATGAATATATTTCTTATGCACGCTACATATAGATGGACCTTGAAAAGTTTGTAATGACTGAAATAAAAAAGTCACAGATGACAAATACACAATGATTCTCCTTATATGAACTATCATGTAACACAATATTCAAAGTGATAGACATTACTAGGAGCTGTAGAAAGAGAGTAAATTTTAGAAATTTAGGCAAAATGAAATAAACTAATTTTATAAGTCTGGAATGGGGGCCAATAAAAGTAAGGACAAAAACAATAAAACAACTCCCTGAAAGTATACATTAGCAGAGAGTGAATATTGATGAATTACTACTTACATACATGAAAAGTTTCACATGTATTATAATTCTTTAATTAAAATAATAAAAATATCCTCAAGTTATAAGAAAACAGGAAAGAAAGCAAGTATAACTTAGATTTATGAAAACTATGATTTTATACTGTATCTAGGAGTTGATAAATAAAAATATAGAAAAAAATTGCAACAAATTCTTTTGGGATAGCCATTTAACTGAGATAAACTCCTCTTTGTGAGACTTGATGTCTCAGGGCAGTTGTATACATGGACCCTTATTAATGACCAGGACTCTTGTGATACGTAATATGGAAAGAAGCGTCTATTATTTAGTTATAGCTGGATGAAAAATTAAGGGAAGTTTGTTGTTCAAAAGCCTTAAAATATGATAGAGACCTATGAGATTAAATTTACAATCCCTATATCCTTCTGGAATTCATTTTACTCCTTAATTGTTTCAAAGAATTCTTATCAAGCCTTATCAGAATAACATAGCACTTGGGGGCAAAGATGCAGCCTAGTAATCCAGCACTGGAAAATAAGATGGAGAAAATTTCCATGGCCACCATGACCTTTCCCTTGGTGCTGTGGTAGACAGGTAAGAAGGTCACCCAGACACTACAAAACACCAGCATGCTAAAGGTCAAGAAGTTGGCTTCATTGAAGGTGCAGGGAGGTTCCTGACCAGAAAAGCTACAGTGAAGCTCCCCAGGGCCAAGAAGCCGAGGTACCCCAGGACACAGTAGAAGGAAGTGACAGAGCCCTTGCTGCACTTAATGATGATGTTTCTGGGCTCAGAGAGTGTATCTCTGTTAATGAAAGGAGGAGAAGTTCCCAGGCAGTTTCCACAGATAATCGCTTGGATGAAGGTACAGACAGGAATGAGAGTTAGAAACCCCTGATGCCAGTGGCCATCTCATTATTCTTCCAGGTTTCATGGCATTGAATGCCAGAATCATGGTGATGGTTTTGGCCCATACAGTGGAAGCTGCAAAACTGACTAAATGAAGAATGCAGGTGGCTGTGTTGGGACGGCCAATTAAGAGTAAGGAGCAGAGGAAGCACAGGAGAAGGGAGATGAGCAGGATGTAGCTGACAGCTCGGTTACTTGCCTTGACAATGGGAGTGTCTCTATGTTTCATAAAGACCCACAGAACCACAGATGCAATAAGAGAGAAGCAAAGAGAGGTGCAAGCTAGAGGCACACCAATGAATCCTGAAAGGACAGGAAGGTCACCACTTTTGGGTGGCAGTGATTTCTCTCAGCTGGGCATTGGACACAGTTCTCTGCATCTGAGGAAAAAAAACAAGTACTCAGCATTTCAGTGTCACACATTTTCATGTTTAAGTATGGTCACCTTGATGACGAGTTGTGTACTGATCCCTTGGTGAATACTCTGACCAAAAAAGTAAAAATTCTCCATTCCTGACCCAGAAAGAGTGCTTTCAGCTGTAGATTACAGATATCTCAATCAAAATGGGTCTTCAGCATTTGGCGAGTCTAGATTGGCTTATAGGTTAGCTTAGTGATGTCACCAAGGTCATGGTTGCTTTCCCCTAATTTCACTACTGTCTACTATGCCTGACTCATGGAACACTCTTTATGCTATTGTTTTATAATATTGGCCCAAGAGCAAAAGAGTTCCTTTTCCACAAAAAGATTCAGTGAGAAAAGGGAGATTCAATTATTTCTCTGGGAATTCTTAACTTTTATCACTACCCTAATTTCTACTGATTACTGCTTTTTATATATACATATCTTAACATATGTTAGAGAAAGTCATTTTGTATTCAGACCTTTCATTTTCTAATTTACTATGTTTGCAGATTTATTTTTCCAAGTTACTTTTTCCAGGTTAAAATTTGTATTCTGTTTGGAAGTGTATTACTACTATAAATTTATTTTTGGAGGAATTGAAATTTTTATCATATTACTGCAGGTTGAGGTGAAATTTTAAATTCTGATTCATTTAATTCTTAATGCAAGATTTGGTAAATATTTTTGGTAATTTTAAGATCATAATTTTAGATAATAAATACTTTAATAATCATTTAGCTTGTATTTGATCATTATGCGGGTAATAGTTTATTTCAACTATTCATTTCTGCTGTAGTAGCACAGACAATACAGATATTGTAGCCGTAGTCAATATATAAATGACTGATCATATCTGTGTGTCAATAATCTTTTATTACAAAGTAAGCAATATATTGCTGACTCCTGACTAAATGTTCTGCATTCATTTTTTAGAGGAGATGTTCATGCAAAAGTACAAAAGTGTAAAATAATCAAGTTAATCTTTCTTACAACTGTGCTCTCCAGAAACCCATTACTTCCTCTTAGATTCAATGACTGCCTTTGGATTCTGACTTCATTCTTTAAGAGAAATGCTCTGTACATGCAAGCATGTATATGTTGAGTGGTGGGCCTGGTGGTCTTATTTTTTTCTCTATTTCTTCTTCTTGGTTTGTATCCTTATTTGTTATTGCAAATCCTTTATGAGAAAAGGAAGTAAATGTTTTTAGTTTGTTCATGTCTGAAAATATCTATTCATTCTCTCCCAAGTGATTGAAACTAAATGATTCTTAATGTTAATATGGTTGAAATGTTATGGTTGGAATTGCTTAGTATTTATGGGTAAATTCAAATGATTACAATATGTAACTTTATATTTTGTAAATATAATAATTAACTGTTCCATATTTCTCACATCTTTTACAATACATGTTTAATTTTTATATCTCTTATATAGGTATATTGATATCTATGTGTATGTGGCAGCCACATTTCAGTGTGCCAAATTATAGCTTTTTTTAGGATCTTGCGACTTCCCTTAAAATACATGTATATATTCTTTCTCTGTGTTGTAGTATAAACTCCCTGAGGGCTAAGTTCATGTTTTAGGCAATTAAACCTTTATTTAAAAATTGATACACTAATTTATTAGAAGTACATTTCACACTTTTCAAGACAGGCAATATAAGGAAATAAAGTACTTCTAAAAATGTATATGAACCAGTTCTGTGCTTTCACATGAATAATTGCATGACTAAAATCTTCAAAGTACTAACAGGTGCCTTGATGATACTTACCACCTCATAGATTTTAGTATGATCCACAATGAGAATATGGACTAAGGCTGTATCATACAGCAGTAGTCATGAAAGAAAAAATATTCATTCAAATCAATGCCACAGTTCAGTCTAATAGAATGAGCAGGGCCATAAGAGAATTTAACCAACATGGGTAACCGTGATGATTATAACATTGATATGACCAACAGGATCAGTGATTGCATAAATTGAGAGCAATGGGGCCTTATGACCCTATTGAAAATTTCTTTTTCCCCCCTTTATATTGAATAATGATTAGGTATTATTATAGGATGGCTACACATTTTCATACTTGTCTGATTGGAAATGCCTCCCTCTGGGCATGAAACACAAGTTAAGCAACAGATGGGCATTCCTTCCTGTGGAAGTTTCCTGAATCCTGAGTGACAGCTCCTGAATATAGATTGGGGAGTCTGAGGAGGAAAGAGAGAATTATTGGTCATAATATGGCACAATATTACCAACTATAAGAGATTGTCTATATTTATCTCTAAATAAGAAAACACAATTTCACATCTATTTCATAACCAAATTTCATAACAATCTCTAACTTGTCTATATTACCTGGACATTAATTGAATACATATGTACAAACAACTCACTATAGTATTTGAACACTTTTATTTCACACATCACTGGTAACATCAACTTGGTTTTACTCTCTTCTCATTTAATCACATGATGAAAAAGGCTTTCAACACAAGGCTCATTGTAATTGTGATTCTAGGGCTTTGTGTGCCTGAGAATATTATCATGTATTCATAAGTGGCTGAATCAATGATTTTAGGTTCTAGATAGGAGAATCCCATAACATAAGTCAGTTCATTAGTAAAATGAATTGCATTAAAAATGTATACCAGGCAGAGACAAATAATGAGAATATGATTGATCCAATTCTGGGGTCTTGAGTCCCAGTGTGCTACCAGTTTGCACAAACTTTACAGCATTTTAAAAGTACAAGTCACTTATGTCTTACAAATAACCTGTAAAATTCTCTGTGCTTTTTCAACTTTGGAAAGACTAAATGAAAGTCATGGTCCATGCATTGAGATATTAAGCCAAATGACCTTCGATACTGAATGATATTGAAATGACCACAGGAAAGTGAATAGTGCATATGAATCGATAGTTTATTTCTGTATTCTGCCAGTGTTTATGATTCCTCTGATAATGAAGAAGCACTCATCCATATATGATTTAGTCTTCTCAAGACATATAGAGGGAAATTGAAAATTATTTAATTATTGTACACAGACAGTGAACTCACTCAAATTATGCATTGTTATTTATATCCAAATGAGAAATAATAGATTATATATCTGATCATTTAAAGGTTCTGTCTCAAAATATTTGTGAGATTGCATAGTATGAAGTCAAGATATTGAATTCAAAATGTAAATTTAGTTGTGAGACCAAGGGGTACAAACTTAATCTAATATAATGACTGTTTGAGGTAACTGCATAATATATAAACCCAACATTGAAACAGTGTCATACCTCTTTGAAACCAACAGGCCACTCGATCATATCTTCATTGAAGATCAAACCTTGATCATGTGAAATATTGGAGAAAAATTCTCTACCTTTAATGAGGAGGCCAAGACCAGCAGGGAAATCTATAGTGTTCAGGATATCATACTTCACCATTAAGTTTTTTCCTCATCTAAGGACACATGGTCCCCAGAGCTGTTTGTAAATTGGATTTTCCTTAGAAGTGGGTGAAGATAGAGGAGAGGCAAAATTTTGAAATGGAGAGTGGATTCAAATGAAAGATTGGGGGCCGACTTGATAGCCCAGTGGATAGGGCACCGGCATACCACATGGGAGGGCCCAGGTTCAGTTCCCGGGGACCTCTCCTAGCGGGCAGACTGCCTTGAGAATGGCAAGCCACCATGGGTGGGCCAGAGCTGCCATGGGCAGGGCAAAAAGCTGCCATGGACAGGCAAAAGCCACCATGGGTAGGGCAGGTCACCCATGAATGGAGCACAGCCAGCCACCTGCAAACTGAAAGCCGGCTGTGAATGGAAGCAGAAGCCGCCCACAAGTGGGGAAAAGCCATGCCTGTGCAGTGACCAGTCTTGGCGTGTCCCCGCAGCAGGGGGGAGGGGAGATATGTAATAAAATAAATAAATCTTTTAAAAAAAATGAAAGATTGAAGGGTCATACCCATGAAGCAATTCTTTTTTTGTCTACCCCTTTAGAAAGAGTCTTTTTGGTAGAGACTATGCTTTGTTTGGGTGCTAACCATTCCATTTTTTGGTGAGACACTCTTCCACTCCATGTGAGAACAATAGGGAAGTAATTAAATAAAATCATGATGCATCCGAGGATATGGCTATCATAGGTCCTGGTGCAAACCTGAATAAAAATCTCCTTGGAGTTCCAGTAGTTCTATTTTATTTCCCCTATTAAGTTATTGTTGGGATGATCCATGTTATACCTTTACTCAGCCATAAGTAATGGAGCATTACTTATGGTTGAGTAATGTTCCATATTGTGTTTGTGTGTGTGTATCATGTTTTGTTAATCTATTGAGTTAATCTTGTATCCTTGGGTTGATGTCACCTTTTTCACAGTTTTCATTTGGCCTCTTTGTCTTTCCATCTCTCTCCTTCCCAGGTGATGCACAGCACTCTCCTGGACTGCAGATTTTCAGAGCAAATCCTTCAGGTAGCATTTTGCCCTTCCTTCTTTGTTTTTGTGAGAGCTCTGTGCATTGTCTACCTATTCTGAGGCCATCTTCCCAGAAACCCTTTCTTTAAATTTTGAAAGAAAGTCTCACCAAATAGAAAATTCATGTATGACACTTTTAGTGCTTTTCACACTGACTTCTTTCCTCCATGATTTTTGATGAGAAATCAGCACTCAGTCTAATTGGAACTACCTTATACATCAGGCTAGCTTTATATCTTGCAGCTCTCACAACTGTCTCATTTTCCTTTGCATTTAATAGTGTGGTCAATATATGATAGAGTATATTGGTCTTCAAATTCATCCTCTTTGATGTTCCATGGTCTTTTGGATGTGCATATTGATCTGTTTTCTAATTTTTCATGTTCTTTCATTATTATTTAAATATTACATTTTCCCCATTTCCCTCTTTCTTCTCCTACTTGGACTCCCATCATGGACTGTTCTTGGATGTTCCCAGAGGTATCATAGGCTATTTTTTGTAATTAATGATTCTTTTATATTTCTACTCCTCAGTTTGAATCATTTCAAGTGTCTTGTCATCAAGTTCATTGATTCTTTCCTCCATCTGTCACAATCTACAATTGAAACCCTCTTGAGATTCTTTCAAGTATTTGGACTCAGCTCCAGTGGTTGTCTTTGTTTCTTTATTGAAATTTCCATATTTTTACTAAGGCTCTTATATTGATCATTCATTGTTTTCCTGTTATTGTTTAGTTCTTTCTCTTAGTTTCTTTTATCTCCTTGAGCATTTGTAAGATAATTTTTTAAAGGTTTTGTTCAGTATGTCCACATCCTTGTTTTCTTCATGACATTTTCTGTAATTTTTCATCTTTCTTTGGACCTGCCATCTTTTCCTTATTCTTTGTCTCTATTTTTCTGTTTCACACTATGCATTTTAATAATTTTAAAGGTTAACTTTGGGAGTTATTCCCTGAGATGTCTGTTTATTGATTACCCCAAAGGATTTAAGCCCCCTCTCAATCAGAAACAGAATGGGCATCCCCATCCCCAAATCTTCAATATTGAGGAATGAACAAATATAAGGGGGATATTCAACTATGGACAAAAGTAGACTTATTATTTTAGCAATGAAATAACTTTTATCATTCATATAAAGGCAGTAGCCACTAAAGGTTGTGAGTGGAGGGAAAGGGAAGAATAGGTATAACATGGGACATTTTTGGAACATTGGAATTGTCCTACAGGGCATTGCAATGACGTATACAGGCCATTATATATTTTGTCTAAACCTTTAAAATTGTATGGTGCAAAAAGTAAACTATATTGTAACATATAATAATAATGAAATAGCTTGTTAATGGGGGAAAGTTGGGGAGGGGGAGGAGGTATAAGGGAATCCTCTATAGTTTTATTTACCATTTTATGTAATCTAAAGTTTCTTTAAAATATAAAAAATAAATGATAAGCCTATTTTTGGACTCATTATTCTATATGATAGGAAAAATGGATATATTCCAAAGAATAATAAAAATTTCTGCAATTTTCATCCTCCTTATATTTTGTATTAAGTAGATATTGAATATTTTAAAACCTTTCATCCAATATTAAGAATTAATTTTCTAATACAATTTCTACTTAAATGATCAGAATTTAAAGCTCCCAGCTACAGAATTCTCCATATACATCTGAAAATTATAAATCTATAATCTGAAAATAAGAATATTCCATTACCTCTTTTTGCTTCCCTGATGCAAAAATATCATCATCATTATTTTCTATATCAATAAAATACCTCCACATAGCCTCATGTGTTGATATATTCCACATTGGTGAAATATATTTACCTGCCAGGGTTGTAGCATAGGTTGGTCGTGTTTCCTGTAGAAATCATTTCTGTTTTCAGCAAAAGTGTTTCATGAAGAGAGTGGGCCACAGAATACACCGCATTATAAATGAAATAGCTATAATCAGATATATTCATCATATCAGTATGTCCTGCTATGGCCTTTAAGGAAGCATTCAGTGTCCACTTTCCAATTGTTCCACACAGTGACCCTTCAAGTGAACAACCAAAATGGTCAAGCCAGAATTTGCTGAAATAAAAATCTTCTGGGGATTTTGATGGATTAACTGTCTTGAGAAAGTGTTTGAAACCAGGTATTTCCATATTGTGTTGGGAAAATGAGAGACTTCCATGGAAAGAATGTAGCATATGGTTCATCTCATGTGAAGTAATTGATATCAAAATCCACACCTTACTGGACTTTAAATAATGGGCTTTTGAAACAGAATTTCCACCCCCACCATGCCAACATTGTTGGATTTCAACTTTGAGAAAGAAACAAATCTTTCTTTTGTTAAACTATTGCTGTACATAACTTATTACTACAGCATAAAACTAGTTGTACTGGAAAATATCATCATCTACCATTTCATATATTCTAAACAAATAATTTTCAATGAAATAATTTTCAATAGCTAATATATTTGGCAATATGATTTCCTAATTCCTGATTGTGTTAGATCATGTCCCTGGAAAAAAGACCATGAGATAGGGAGTTGCTTATGGAAATTTCACTGGGAGAGCTCTCAAAAATATTTTTCTGAGGGGAAGTCATGAAGATAGCAAGGGACAGACAGTATTCCCAATAAGTCAGTTCAAATGGATTCTTAACCAATCCTTAAAGAGCACTGGAACAAGTTAGAAACTTTAGCATTTTCCCATGTTAGACAAGGGTACTATGCCCCTATATCTGCACACTAGCCAGTCATTGGTCTCAGACCACCCCACACCCTGATACAAGTCATATCCTCAGGTGATATTTCCCTATACTGTAGTACTTTCCTAAGTGTTACAGGTCAGTAAGTTGTCAGCTGTCAATATTCCTTTCTGATGTATGATATACATTGATGCTAAACATGACTTTGGGGTGAGACTTAAGGTATCCACTTCACTTTCTTTCCTCCCCCTCACCCCAGTTACTAATCCCACAAACACAGGAAATTCATAGTATCTGTTTATAACTCTCATTGGATATGTATGCCCAGGTGAAACTTCCCCTTGGACCAGATTGGGGGAATGGCATAAGGACAGATAAGATTTTCTCCCTCAAGAACTCACAACCATCATACCTGTGGGGTTTTGTAGAGCTCCAGCAGTGTTCCAGTCTCTACTGAAAATGCTGATATGGTGCCTGCAATAACGGCCATAGATTTGCTTTTTTTTGGTACTTGTAATTAGGGAGAGTCTGACTAACCTGAGAAAGCCAAAACAGAGAGCTCTCCAAGGTCTTGTAGTTATTGGGAAAAGTGCTGCAAAGATCAAGACCCAGGGACATACTGGGGAGGAGAAGGGAATCTTAGTTGATACCCTTGATGGCAAAGAGAAAAGCCAGAACATATTGGTAGTTCTTCCAGTACCACCTAAGTAGAGGAGACATTAAGGAAAATGGTAAAGTTATGTAGTTCAGGAGCAACTCCAATACTTTCCTTTAAGGAGAAAATTCTGTCCAAACCACAGAGCTGTGTGCAGGGTACTGCCTGTGGGGTAAGGCGTACTTTAGCAGTATGATATAGCAGTCAGCTGGAGAAATTTGTTGTCTTAGACCCTATAGATGGGAAATGCATCAATGGATGGACAAGCTGACAAGATGTTCTTTCTTTACCATGTCTGAGGAATGCACAAAACTATCTCAGAAACACAGTTTGCAAGACTTGGGAGATTTCAAAATTGATTTTTGTGTCATCTGGACCTGGAACATTAAAATCTTCCCTTTTTGCCCCTGTACCCTGGAATAGTAAAATAACACCCAATCTAACAGTTCTTAAAACATTTGAATAAATTACTCTCTGACACCATATTCCACTGAGGCATTTATAAGGACCTTTCTCTTTTATTTTCTACACTAATAAATATATCAGTTCTTATAATGATGGTTTTGTTAAATTATATTATCCTTGAATAAGATCCTCTTAAGTCAGATTTTCTGCCTTATTATCATGAACATTATCATATTCTTATTCATAATTCCTTGTTTTCCTTCCCTGAAGATAATACTCTTTTATTTCTCATTTTATATTGGACCTTCCTTATTTTATCCTTAAGTAGAAGAGCTAAAGTTAATTTCCTGTACAATTAAAGGAGCTCTAAAATTTTTAGATTACCTCCTGAAATAACATATCCTTTTCTCTTTACCAATCATACTTTCTGCATTTGTTGGAATTGCTTTTTTTCTAAGTTTGTGAATTTAAGGTTTAATTTAAACATTTTGAAATTGAATACTTATTTGTTAATAAATTATAATAGAATTAAGATTTCCACAAACAGTGATTTGGTTGTTTTTCAGTGATCCTTGTGGGTTTTCAATAATTTGATTTTCCCAGATCATGAGGAATTTTTCTTCATATTAAATTTCTAAACATGTATTTATGAGGTAGATTTAAATTTATAAACCAGAAGGGATTAATTAAACATATTTACTCCATTATTCTCAAATAACATTTTCTGCATTTTTATTAATTTTGAAATATGAGTTTTTCTTATAGTACCTAAATGAATGGCCAAATTTTTACTCCTTAAATCTTAAAAGAAAGTTATAAAATGATTTATACACAAGACAACAAGACAGATGTGATTAGTATAAAAGAGTCTATGGCAAAAATTATCTTTAGAGCTCCTTGTCCTTAATCATATGTACATAAACAGTCATAAACTTGGAGAGGAAATTTAAAATTTCCCTTTCTTTTAATTTTTTGCCAAATTCCTTACTGATTCTTGTTTATTAAGAAAATCTCTTAATTTGTGCTAGGTTATGGTATCATATTAACATTTAAGCTGGCCTTATTATGTTTTTCCAAACACATAAAGTTTTCAGATGTTAAGTTTATGATGATGACCACATTTGTTAGAAATCCTGACAAGATAGTAAATATCACTGAGATTAGATTTGTAAGTTTATTTATAACACACCTAAAGTGAAAGATATATATTTCTTCAATAAACTTTAGAGTACAAACAGAGTATAAATTGTAAAATATGTTCCAGGAAATGAAATGGATGACCCTCCAATCAAACTTCTTGAGTCTAGAATAACTGACATATATTTCAGTAAGGAGACAGTGATATTTGCCCCATTCCACTAAAGATAAAAGAGGTGATCATTCTACAAAACATGTTTGCTAAAGAAGTTTACCAAGTTATTAAAAGAAGAAATTATGTAATGAAGTAAGATGTAATCCCGAATCCAAAGTCTGGAAGAATAGAAACCTAAAATTGCCTCAGGGGTCTCATCTCACAAACAGTTGTTGGAGATCATGTCAATTTCACAAATAACTTCCAGAAAATGGAAGAAGATTCATTATTGCCAAGTCTTTCTTTTCGACTAGCATTCACCTGATACCAATTCTAGTTAAAGATATTAATCAAGAAAGAGGGGAAGATGGTGTCGGTTTTAGGTGCACACTCACTGGCTCTGAAGTAGGGGACAGCTGATTGGGGACAGGAGTCTGAAAGCGTGGTCTTTGCAGGGAGCAAGGGGCACGGGAATATTAATTCCATCAGTCTGGAGGCAACAGCAGTGTGAGTTGAACCGTGCAGTATAAAATTGTGAGTTCTTTATGCCCCATCCAGAAACACAGGTGGCAGGGACCTATTCCCGGGAAAGGAGGCTGGGAAGTTCAAAACATCATCAGTAGACCTGTGAGGGGGGAATAAGCCCCAAGAGTGGGAAGGTCTGTCATGGGGTGGAGAGGGGTTTCCTTTGTGTGGGTTTGGTTGCTGGAACCCACAAGCAGTTTTCAGGGAAAAATTAGCCAGCTGGAAGTGGTGCTGGGTTGAGGAGAGAGGCGAATCTGCTTACCGGTGGCACAGATGCAAGGGTTGGCAAAGGGCAGTACCAGCCATTTAAAAGTTCTGGGCTGAGTAACACAGCTCCACCAGGGGAGTTAGGCAGTGGGAAATAATAGACAAGTCTCCATGAACCTATTTGGGGCCCCTTCACAGGAGGGGGTGGTCTAGAAGAGGAGTTCTTTAAGGACTTTAATTACATAAAAAACAAAACAAAACATATTGACCTGCTTTAATTGCTAAATTCTGCCTCAAAGCCTGCAGAGAGATGGCTGCAAGGCAATTGATTAATGAACACAGGCTGAGAGGCTCCACTAGTGCCGAAAGGGAAAGTTGTTTTACCTTAAGATTTAATTGCATGCTTATGTACTTCTTACCTCTACTCTCTCGTCCTTGTTTTTGGTGGATTTTTTTTCTTTGTTTGTTCTCTTTTCTTTTTTTTTTTAATTAGGTGCTGATAGCTTTTTTTGTCCTTTGCTGGTCTTCTTTATCCTTGACTTTCCATCCTCTGTGTATAGTGATTGTGTCTACCAACACTATCTCCTCTCCTTCCTTCATCTTTCTACCTTCAGCTTTCTGATGTGGTTCTTATTTTCCAACTTTTATTGTTTGCTCCAAATTTTACCCTTGTTAACTTCTATCTTGGCTATTCTGTTCTTTTATTTCTATCATTTTATATTAGCTTTTTTCTTTCAGCCTATTCATTATTAGTTTTCTCATTATTCTGGTCATAAAAAATACTCTATATTTTTGCTATTTGGTTCCCCATTCCATTGTAGGCACTCCAATTTTCCCCCATCGCTCTATGCTGCCTACATGAGTTAAATATTCAATTTACTAAATCTAATAAGGCCCCTCTTCCAACTTTCATCAATAGTACTGTTATCCCTTTCTCCTTTCTCACCCCTTTCAAATGCTCTGGTCCTAATCTTCTTCCTTCAAAGGAACATAGACTAAAGCAAGGAAATACAACAAGGGGAAGAAAGTATCAATGAGAAATCTTAACAAACACACAGAATTACAAGCTAAATAAAACTCTAGAGCAAAGAGAGAAGCTGATCAACTGAACAAACCCATTGAGATAAAATGATGACCAGAGGGCAAAAAAAAAATTACAAGCCATACTGAGAAAATGGAAGACACAGACCACTCCAAAAAACAAACCAAAAATCAGGAAGAGAAGCAGAAAAGAGAAAAACTAATCATGGACCAACTTCTGGAAATGAAGGAAGAGATTAAGGATATTAAAAAGACACTGGGATCACATACTGAAGAAAATATAAACATGCATAAAAAGATAACGAATATGATGCTGATGAATAGCACAATCCAAGAAATCAAAAAGACAACAGATTCACATTACAGCAGATTTGAACAGCCAGAAGAAAGAATTAGTGATTTGGAAGACAGTACATCTGAAATCAAACAGATAGTAGAAAGGATAGATAAAAAGATAGAAAAATCCAGCAGGGACTTAGGGATTTAACCGATAAATCCAAAAGCACAAACATATACATTATAGGCATCCCAAAAGCAGAAGAGGAGGGAAAGGGAACAGAAGGAGTTTTGAAGAAATAATGACTGAAAACTTCCCAAACCCTAATGAGGGAGATCGATGTACATATCCAGGAAGCACAGCGCACCACAAACAGTATGAATCCCAACAGGCCAACCCCAAGACACATACTTGTCAAAATGTTCAATGCTCAAGACAAAGAGACAATACTCAAGGCAGAAAGAGAAAAGAGAACCATGACATACAAAGGAAGCACAATAAGATTAAGTGCTAACTTCTCAGCTGAAATCACAGAGACAAGAAGACAGTGGTATGACATAGTCAAGAACTAAAAGAAAAAAATTCCAACCACAAATTCTCTGTCCAGCAAAGCTGGCATTCATAAATGATGAAGAGCTCAAAATATTCACAAATAAACAGAAATTAAGGAAATATGCCAACAAGAAACCTGCACTTCAAGAAATACTAAAAGAAGCTCTAAAGGGTGAAAGGAAAAAACAGGAGAGAGAGAGTTGGAGGAGAGTGTAAGAACAACAAAAATGACATAAAGAGAAACAGAAGCCAAACAAAGATACCACAAGAAAGGAAAATTGCAGACCAATCTCTCTGATGAACCTAGATGCTAAAATCCTCAACAAAATACTTGCTAATTGCATTCAACAACATATCAAAAGCATTATACACCATGACCAAGCAGGTTTTATCCCGGGTATGCAAGGGTGGCTCAACATAAGAAAATCAATCAATGTAATATACCACATAAACAAATTGAAAGAAAAAAATCACATGGTCATCTCTATTGATGCAGAAAAAGCAATCAACAAAATACAACACCCTTTCCTGATAAAAACTCTGCAAAAGATAGGAATAGAA
>PVKH010010948.1:7741-18092 GCA_004027955.1 Chaetophractus vellerosus | reverse complement strand
AGTATTGCTGGTTTGAAATATATGAAAACACTTTTGCTATGTTTGGTACAGAGATGCCAGCGAATGTTGCCTATAAATTCTTTGAAACTCAATGAAAATAAAAGTTCAGTAATCATAAATAAATGTTTATCTAGATGGTCTATGCAGTGAGAAAGCTCAGTACATGGAAACCTGAATTTATAGAAGTCACAAATTAAGAAGTGTCCTTTAGGATACTCTTACAGCAGCACTTCCAGCCTTTGCCTCCTCAGATGACAATATGCAGTAGAAGGGAACGCCATTTCTGGAAGGAAGCTCATCAGAATGAGAGAGTCCACAGCAAACTTCTCCTTGTTTTTCATTGGCTCGGAATAGGTTACAATCCCATTATTGGCTCAATCCCTTGGATTAGAATAATGCGTTGTGCTGATTGATTTAGTTGTGTTCATGCCTGAACCAACTGTATGGCAAAGGGATAAAGTTATCCTGAAAAACACAATCTAATCAGTGCTCACTCTTTCTGCCAGGACTGCAAAACAGTAGGGACGGTTTGGCATGGGTGGGGTAGATCCCTATGTCTACCTCAAAGGGCAATCTGAATTATAGAATCATTCTCCATAGTTGGAACTATAGGGTTCTTTTAATTCAGAACAAATCTATTGAAAACATTAAAATGTATTTTAAATAGTAATGTGCATCATTTTTATTGATACAAGCATGCTATCCCTAAATCTCAAAATAATCTACCAAGGCAGGTACTGTGACATTAGAACAGCTTGACTAAAAAGAAAAATAAGGAGTGTTCATTTCAGGTGAACATGGAACATACCAATGCTGGTAGAATAAGTGAGGGGTTTTGATTGAAAAGGCAGTTTAAATCCCTTCTCTTCCATTTACCAAATGAGATTCCCACCTGAGCATATGGTTAGCCATTTCAGCAAGGGAAAATATTATATTTTTACCATGTCCTAGAGTATTATAATAATTAGATAATGGACTCCATCTGAAATATTTTATAAATGCACATGAGGTGTTTCTTCTTATTATTGATTCTTGATTTGTAGCATTGTTACTAGAATGGCTACATCTCTTTGTATACTTGGAAAAGTCAATGGAAAAACAATCATATTCCTTTTTGGACTTGCTTTATAAAGTTGGAGATTATTTAGATTGATTTCTAATTAAAATGGTTTTGGGCACTTGAGTATGCTATTCTTTCTTCCCAATATTCTCCTTTAAGCATCTGCAAAAAAAAAATGTGTACTAGAACAAAATACCATTTTATATCACTCATAAAAATTTCTTTTGAAAACAGAAGTATTTTACAACATTTCTAATACTTTTCTAATTCACCTTTTTGTTAAGCTTGGAATTTTATATACTATATCTTTATACACCCAAGTAGTGTGTATTTCAGTGCCTTATTATTCATTCATTCAACAAATATTTACTGTTTTTGTTTTATATGCTGGGTCCAATCACTTGACCCCAAATAATTGCTCTGTATACAACATAGCCATTTTAATAATAAATAAAATTATCACACAATATATAATTAGAAATACTATTAAGGGTATTCTATAGGGATTCTATAAATGTCAGGGATTTTATAATGTAAGGTTCTATGAGAGTGTAACATGCATTGCTGTTACTAGTTAATAGTGTTCAAAAGATCTCAGTTGAGATCTACAAGATGAGTAAAAGTTAATTTTGGGTGGGGGGGGAGGGTTGCACTCCAGTCAAATGAATCAAGAGATGCAAGAGGGCACAAAGTACCACTGAGTAACTAATAGAAGACTAACTAGGTGGAGAGCTGGGGTGCAGCATGACAGAGAGAACAGCACGTGATAAGTGTGGAAAGGCAGGTAGTAGCTAGGTCATGCAGTTCTTTATAAACTTGGTAAGGTTTATTAATTTAATATTAAGAACAATTAGGCATTGTAGAAGGTTTTAAACAGGGTCACCAATACATTTTAAAGAGATCATATTGGCAGTAGAAAATAACCTGGAAAACAGATATGGAAAGACCAGAAAGGATGCAATTGCAAGAGTCCAACACCAACTAAGGCTTGAGATATAATGATAGTGAAGGATATGGAGGCAGGTGGATAGACTCCAGATGTAGACACAAGTTATCAGACTTGTTGAAGGATTGTATAAGGATGGCTATACTATGAAGCTTTTAGGCAGTTGGGACAAAGTTGAGTTTTAAACATTAGCCTTGGAACCATTACTCGTTTTCCCAGAAAGTAAACCTTTTTAAGTACAAATCTGCATTGATAAATGGGGCAAACATCCCCCATGTTTCTACTGTACATGGTATTGATGAGGAATCAGTGAAATAAATCAGATATGAAACAAAATATTTTAACATTCTAAAACATTATGCAAAAATAAAGAATAAATGTTGCTTTTGATGTAAGGTTCTTCTAACCCTGCTAATTGTCTTATGCATTTGAATTTCCATATTTTGTGGAAGAAAGTGATTACATACATAGTTCAGGTCAGCGCACCTGTTTAGGGTAAAATGTTCTCCAGAAGCAAATGAAAATAGCAAAATAGTATTATGCAAACCCTCAACAAGGTATTTTTACAGAATCTGAAAATGATCTATTAGTTTCTCTTTTGCTGCTGTAACCAATCATCACAAGTTTAGAGACGATATAAATTTATTATCTTACAATTCTGGAGATTAGAAGTCTAAAATGGATTAGTAAGGTTGTGTTCCTTATGGAGGTAGAATCCATTTCCTTGCCATTCTCAGCTTCTAGAAGCTAACTGCATTCCTTGGCTCATGGCCCTGCATCACTGAAAAGTCTGCTTCTATCATCCCATCTCCTGATCTGACTTTCCTGCCTCCTTCTTTCCCTTATAAGGATTCTTGTGATCACAATGGGCCCAACCAGATAATCCAGAATGATCTCCCTATCTCAAGGTCCTTAATTTAATCACACCTGTAAAAATCCTTTTGCCATGTTAGGTAATACATTCGCAAGTTCCAGTGGAAATTTGTGCAGGGGTGGTACATTTTTCTGTCTACCACAAGAAGCAAAATGCATGAATTGAACCCAAACAAATAATTACATTCTATGCCTAAATTAAAAAGAGTATAAACTGGCTTCTGGTTGACCCAAGAGGCAGTGTTCCAGAGAGTCATTCTCCTGTAGAATGTATGAACTTTTGAACAACTAGCAAAAACTGGAAAAGCCATCTCCATCAAAACTCCATAAAACAGTTAAAGGGTTACAATAACTTGGGTATGTGCTGAATCAAGAAAGCACAGCTTTCAAAACAATAGGAGGAACTCGTGATCCCATTGCTATCCTTTCCTCTATTGCCTCCCCAGTACAGCTTGAAGCCAGCCTGTGTTTCCATTGTGAGGCCCTGGTCCTGTTTAAGAGGGAGCAGAGTAACCACTTTGTGCATACTGGGGTGACTGTGTCAGTGTCAGTCTTCAGATGGCAACCTGAAAGACTGAACCAGGAAATTCAACTTGGGCTCATCCTCCCAGAACTTGCCCTACATGCAGAAGCAGCTTGCAGATAGCTAAGTCAAAGAAGCCTATGGCAAAAGATTACTTGCTTTATGTAATACAATTAGAACACATGGGAGGAAGAGAATGTTTATTTCATATGGAATAGAGAGAGAGCATCTCAATTCCTGTAAATGAGGGAATTCCTAAGACTACAAGCAAGCCTAGGACAAGACAAGGTTCAGAAAAGACAGAGAGGACCCTGTGTTTCCAATTTTGGGGCTGATCTTCTTGTTAGGACAATTAAACTCTGAAGAAGAACAGCAAACAACACAGAGCCAATTTGCAAAGACTGTGAAAGGTGTTTTTTGCGTGTGTTGGTTTGTTTCTTTCTTTTAGCTCTTGGCAGTCATGGAAATCTCATTTTACTAGCTAGATACAGTCTTAAGGAACACACAGGTCAGGGACTAAATCTCAGGGTTAACACTTGAAAATATTAAAATGTACAGTGTGCAGGGCTCCTTCAGCAGCACATATACTAAAATTGGAATGATACAGAGAAGATTAGCATGGCCCTTGCAAAAGGATGACACGTAAATTCGTGAAGCATTCCATGTTTTTGCAGAAATGGCATTTGACAAAATACAGGATCCTTTCTTGATAAAAATGTTACAAAAGATAGGAATTGAAGGAAACTTTCTCAATGTGATAAAGGCCATATATGAAAACCACAGCTAACATTGTACTCAATGATGAAAGAGTGAAACTTTCCTGTTGAGATCAGGAATAAGACAAGGATGTGACTGTAACCACTGTTGTTCATTATAGTGGTAGAGGTTCTAGCTAGAGCAATCAGGCAAGAAAAAATAATGAAAGGCATCCAAATCAGAAAGGAAGAATTAAAACTTTCACTATTCGCAGATGAAATGATTGTATACCAGAAAGTCTTGAAAAATCTACAACAAAGCTGCTAGACCTGGTAAACAATTTCAGTAGAGTGTCAGGATACAAGATCAATACTCAAAAATCAGTGGTATTTCTACACACTAGTAACGTGCAATCTGAGGAGGAAGCCAGGAAAAAAATTCCATCTACAAAAGTGACTTAAAGAATCAAATATTTAGGAATAAACACAACCAAGGATGTAAAGCACTTATATTCAGAAAACTACAATGCATTGTCAAAACAAGTAAAAGAAGACCTCAATAATTGGAAGAACATTCCATGCTTATGGATTGGAAGACTAAATATCATTAAGATGTCAATTCTACCCAAATTGATATACAGATTCAAAGCAATGCCAATAAAAAATTTCACAAGCATTTTTTAAACAAATGGAAAGCACAATTATCACATTTATTTGGAAGGGTAAGGAGCCCTGAATAGCCAGAAACATAAAGGAAAAGCAAAGTTGAAGGACTTTTACTTATGGGCTTTAAATCATATGGCTTAGCTCCAGTGGTAAAAAACAAACAAACAAACATGTTACTGGCATAAAGATAGACACAGAGACCAATGGAACCGAATTGATGATTCAGAAACAGACCCTGACAACTATGGTCAAGTGATTTTTTACAAGGCTGTCAAACCCACACAGCTGGGTAAGAACAGTCTATACAACAAATTGTACTGGGAGAACTGGATATCCATATCCAAAAGAAAGAAAGAGGACCCCTATCTCACACCTTATACAAAAATTAACTCAAAATGCACCAAAAGACCTAAATATAAATGTTAGAACCATAAAACACATAGAAGAAAATGTAGGTAAACATCTTCAAGACCTGGTGGTAGGTGATGCATTTTTAAACCTTATGCCAAAAGCATGAGCAACAAAGGAAAACATGGATAAATGAGACCTCCTCACACTTAAACATTTTTGTGTTTCCAAGAACTTTGTCAAGAAGGTGAAAAGGCTGCTCACTCAATGGGAGAAAATATTTGGAAACCACATAACTGATAAGGGTTTGATTTCCATTCTATATAAAAAGATCATACAACTCAATAATAAAAGAGCAATCAATCGAATTTAAAAATGGGCAAAAGATTTAAATAGACATTTCCTCAAAGAGGAAATACAAATGACCAAAAAGCACATGAAAAAATGTTCCATATTGCTAGCTATTAGGGGAATGCAAATCAAAACAACAATGAGATACCATCTCACACTGCATGTAATGACCATTATTAAAAACAAAACAAAGCGATAAGCGCTGGAGAGGTTGCAGAGAAATAGGAATACTCTTTCACTGTTGGTGGGATTGTAAAATGGTGCAGCCTCTATGGAAGACAGCTTGGAAGTTCCTCAGGAAGCTAAATATAGAACTGCCATATGATCCAGAAATTCCTTTACTAGGAATATATCCAGAAGAACTGAAAACTGTGACACGAACAGACAGCTACACACCGATGTTCATAGTGGCATTATTCACATTTGCCAAAAGATAGAAACAACCCAAGTGTCCATCAACCAATGAATGGATAAGCAAAATGTGTTATGTGCATATGATGGAATACTATGCTGCAGTAAGAAGAAATGAAATTGGGACACATATGATAACATGGATGAATCTTGAAGACATGCTAAATGAAGTAAGCCAGACAAAAATGGACAAATATTGCATGGTCCCATTAATATGAGCTAAATAGGAAAAATAAGCACATGGAGTTAAAACCTGGAGTTTAGGTGATTAAGAGATAAGAGGAGGGTTGAGAAGGACTACTGACACTTAATGTATGTAGAAGTTTTAATTAACTTGACCGTAGAAGTGTGGAAATGGATGTAGTTGATAGTAACACCTTATAGTGAGTAGCTGCTGATTTATAAATGG
Organism: Chaetophractus vellerosus; assembly: GCA_004027955.1. Taxonomy (NCBI): domain Eukaryota; kingdom Metazoa; phylum Chordata; class Mammalia; order Cingulata; family Chlamyphoridae; genus Chaetophractus; species Chaetophractus vellerosus. Next base: position 11,810 of record PVKH010010948.1, on the reverse strand, counting down.
GATTGTAGCTGAAAATGGCAGTCTGGGAATGTAAATGTCAATGAAAGAAAGCTAGTGGATAATCTAGGGACTGAATAACATAGTGAACCCAGAGATGGATGAGAATTGTGCTTGATGGTAACACTGTAAGAGTGTCCTTCTGTGAGCCAGAGCAGATGTATATCATTATTGCAGAGTGGTGGGAATGTAGAGTCTTTAGGGAAATACAAATCACAACCACAATGAGATATCATTTTACACCCATTAGAATGCCTACTGTTAAAAAAATAAAATAACAAGTGCTGGAGAGGGTGTGGAGAAATAGGAACCCTTGTTCATTGTTGATGGGAATGCAAAATGATACAACTACTGTGGAAGAGTTTGGCACTTCCTTAGAAAGTTAAATATAGAATTACCATATGACCCATCTATCCCACCTCTAGGTATACCCTAAAGAATTGATACTTGCACACCAATGTTAAGAGTAGCATTATTCATAAATTCACAATTGCCAAAAGATGGAAGCAATCCATGTGTCCATCAACACATGAAGGGGTAAATAATATGTGGTATATACATATAATAGAATATTATTCAGCTGTAAAAAGGAATAAAGTTCTGATACATGTGGCAGCATGGATGAACCTTGAGGACATTATGTGGAGTGAAATAAGCCAAACATCAAAGGTCAAATAATGTATGTTCTCGCTAAAATGAAATTGAAAGCATATCCATAGAGTCACAAATGAGAAGCCAGATTGGACATAGAAAATGTAGGTTTAATGCTTAAATGGTATAGATTTTTTGCTTGGGGTTATGGAAATGATTGGTAATGGATGGTGATAGTGGAAGGACAATATTGGGAATGTAATTAACACCACTAAATTATACTTTTGAATAAGTTTTAAAGGTGAAATTTTACGTTGTGTGTATGTTACTAGAACAAATTTTAACCAACAAACAAACATAGGATTGTACAACTAAACAGTGAATCCTAACAAAAAGTAAGGACTATATTTAATAGTTACAATATATCTTTCATCAATTTTAGCATAGGTACCACATTAATCCAAAGTGTTAATAATAGAGAAAACTGCATGTGTGAAGGGGGTATATGGGAATAGTTTGTTTTCTGCATGATTTTTCTGTGAACCTACAACTTCTCTAATAAGAAAAAGAGAGTATAACCCATTGTAAGCCAGAAGGTTCATGGTCCTGTCTATGTGTGTGGTACTATAGTCAAAGAAATGTGATCTATCAATCATACTTTACCTGAGTTTGTTGGAGGAAAACAAAGGGTAGAAGGCATTTCATAGTAATCTAAAAGCTCATCAGGATCTCCTCTGCCCCATTTATCTTGCTTTCCATTCTCTTACCCTGCAGAACTCTACCCAAAGAGTTCATCCAGTTTTTGTTTCCACTCTCCACTCCTCACACTAAAACCATACAAAGCCCTGCTCCATGATTCTTCTCCTTTCTTCTACTCATTGGTCTCTCACACACATACATAAACCCTAATACACTCCCTACCAGTCTCACAATTCCTCATAAAATGCCAGAATCCTATCTTGCAGAGACAGAATACTCAGATGGTGGGGAAGGGCAATGAATTGAACAGGAAGCCTGATATTCTCTTTGAACTTTTACATGTTCATAAATTTTGTCCATGTCCCAAGACTATACAACATTGTTCAAGTAATTTATATTTTGCTCTAGATATTCTGTTTTGTTTAGAGGTTTCAGGTACTTCAAGAACTCAGATCCTGTACATGTAATTACTTTGTAATGTATAACATACTATATTAATGTCATGTATTTTCTCCAGTCATTACAGATAAGAGCAAGGACTTGTTTTTCTAACCCTTCATTTTCTATGTAAGATGTATAAAAATATTCTGTGATGATAGCAGCTAAAATGTATTGAGTTTTTACTATGTTCCAGACACTATTCTGGATCTTTCATGTGCATTAATGCATTTAATTATTGGAACCTCCCTATGAAGGAAGTGCTATTGTTATTCTCATTTTATGGATGAGGAAACTGAGGCACAGAATGGTTAAATTGTACAAGATGACCTATATTGCAAGAGGTAGAGCTAGTATTCAAGTCCAGGCAGTATTAGCACTGGAGTTCACACTCTTAATGTCTGCAGTAAATATTCAGTGATTTATTTACCAAGCATTGCTAATAACATCTGATTTAAGATAATATAACGAGAGATATATGCAAATCTGGCTAAAACTGGTTCTAGACAAAGATGGCCATAAGCTGTTGAAAGGAGAAAAATAAAAAGAGTAAAGTAGGATCTTAATTTCTTCTATTAGTGGAAAGACAGACTTGGAATGTTTTTATGTTCTTTGGGTCGGCATAATTCTAAGTGGCTCTTTCTTTATACATTCAGTCTCATGTGGAGGAAAGAATCAAGCGTATGAAAAAGAAGAAGATTGAAATAGCAAACTAAAATCTTCTCTTTCATTGCCTCAAATATTCTAGATGGGTAGACCAGGACAGTATCTGTGATAGATAATAAGAGAGGAAACATTTTGATTTCCAGTAGAATAAAATTATGTGCCAGTGGTCAAGTTAGGCAGCTTGACTTTGCCATGACAATTATCGCCACCTGGTGGCAGTGAATCTAAAACTCAAATTAGCTCTGAGAACTGTTGAATCTGCAAGCAAGATTAATAAAATTGATTACATAATAATGACTCAATAAAGGATAGCTATTATAAATATTTCATTTTTACCAGGCCTTGGATAGTCTACTATTAAGAGAAGAGGATAACACATTCACGTTTGTGGATATGTGAGTGCATGTGTGTGTGTGTAAAATGTACATTCTTACCCACAAGGAGGGATATGTAGCATTGTATAACCCTTTATAATTTCAGAACTACTTATCTGAAACATGTAATTGCATAAAAGATACCTGAATTCTAGATTTTCAACTTCTATCATTTAAGTTCTATTTTTCCTCTTCTTTAATTTAAGCTCTATATTTTTGTAAGGACCCTGCTTATGTTAACTTCATATCCATTCTTCATAAACGGTAACAGCCTGCCTCTGGGGCATAATAATTTAGGTCTAAGAGAACGAGAGGGAGAACAGGCACTGCATTGACTTTGCAATTATTTTTAAAAATAAATAACAATAAATAAAGCTCTGAATGGAAAGCTTAATGTAGTTGAAAGAAGCAAAATGTGGAGAGGTAAGTACTTGTTTTTGAAACAAGTTAAGTTATAGTCTCCCCATTAAAGAACTTGCAAACAGCATGTAATTTAATCCTTGGAGTAATCCTATATTATGTATGAGAAAACAGATGTTCAAATGGATGAGGTAAATTTCCAGTCATAACTTAAAAGTGGTTGACTTGTGATCTACCTAAACTTTTAATTGCACTGATGAGTTAATAACAGGGTTCTGGGGAAGAAAGTACTTAGCACAGTGTTCACCATATACTATTCATAGAAAAAAAACACATTTATTCTACTTAATTTGATTAATGATAGATTCATGCTATAGTGGGGCAGACAAACTGGATCAAAACCCTCTGATCATCTAACGTGAAGAACTGCTCCTCACCCAGGTACTGTAATGAGTTGGCAGTCTCCTAAATGCTAGTCATTTTCCTCATCTGTAAATAGCAGATATTAGATATTTTTAATCATCACTTCACTCTCTTTTATACACATGTGCATGTGTACATCACAGATATAATAAATAACTTTTTCTCTGAGTCTATAGGTAGCTCACCAAACTAAATCTCCCTGTAAGGCACCTAAGACAGCCTTGATTTAAAAAAAACAATATTTGCAATTTATAGTTTATAGTATAAAAGAGAATGGCATTTAGCTTGGGCATTTGAAGTAATAATTTGCAATTATATGAAAGAAAATGCATATATAAAAATTTTTTTTTTTTAAGATTTATTTATTTTATTACATATCTCCCCTTCCCCCCCGTTGCGGCGACGCGCCGAGACTTGGTCACTGCGCAGGCGCGGCTTTCCCCGCTTGTGGGCGGCTTCTGCTTCCATCACGGCCGGCTTTTTCAGTTCGCGGGTGGCTGGCTGTGCTCGATTTGCAGGCG
>PVKH010010947.1:0-17989 GCA_004027955.1 Chaetophractus vellerosus | reverse complement strand
AAAAAAAAGCAAATAGAATAAGGGAGGATAGTAGGGTGGGACAGCCTAGAGGATTCATTCATTTCATTCAACACATTTTTATCAATCCGATTGGGGTGCTAAGCACGGGGAATACAGCAGGAGAGACAAAATTGCTGCCTTGTAAGGCTTAAATATTAGTTGGGAGACAGGGGTATATCAGATAAAAAAAAGAAATAAAGAAATAGACATGTAACATACTGTTAGATAATAAAAATTGCCTGGGGGAGTGGGGACTGGCTGTTTTGGTTGGAGTGGCCTGAGATGGCCTCTCTAAGAAGGCAGCATTTGAGCAGAGTCCTGGAGGAAGGGAGCCCCATGGATATCTGGGCGATTTGTTCAGCCAGAGGGAACGGCAAGAGCACAAGACCTGAAGGACAAATTTGAGTTCATATATTCTGGAAAGGAATTAGAGAGATAGGTTGCAGCAGAGGCTTGTCAAAATGAGGAATAGCTTTGTGAAGATTGGAACAGAGTATTTAGAAGGAAAACCATCTAAATATTGGTATTGCTCTCACAAAATATCCAGATATTTTGAGTTGAAATATTAGAAATTCATTCCTCTATTGATGTTGCACATCAACAACAAAGGCAATAATGCCAAGGACCAGGAGTAACTCCAGTACAGGATTATCATAATCATCTCTAGGTCCTATGTACCCAGCACAATGCCCAGTGACGAAACGTTCGATAAATGTTTGGTGATAAGGGAATGAATAAGCAGTATTTTGATTATTTTCTTCTCTGGTCTATTGATTCCACAGAGATGCTTTCACTTCATTCTGATGGGCATCTTAAATATCGAGGTTATCATCATAATAGAAGATTGAATTAGTATTAACTCAGATTTCAAGCAAAAAATGAAAATAGCATTAAGAAAAGGATGCTACAACAAGAAAAATGTTTTGTTTATTTTTATTCATAAAAGAAAGCCTTAGCAAAATAAGAGCCAATTATTAGATTAGGATATGACAAGGTAATTTTTTCAGTGTCTTGAGTTCTTGAAATGCATGTTGATAATAGAACATTAACAGGAAATCTGTATAAAACTCAACCAACTTGGAGACAATACTATTTAACTTTATTCAGTAGAAATAAACAATAGAAGGGCTGACAGAATCACAATTCTCAAACTTTTTATGAAAAAATAAAATTCATAAGTGTTTTATTTCTTTCAAGGAAAAGTAAAATAGTTAACTTAGTAGTTCTTCCTTTTGTAGGGAACTTGTCACTTTGAAAGGTATAGGATAGTCCATGAGAGACCCGTTTTGAATGTATGTATTCATCAAATTGATTATTTATTCTTATTGTGCAGACTTATTACTTACTGTGTGTGTTATGGTACATCCAAGAAGAAATAAAAGCCAAAAAGCCCACTGTAAGTAAAAAAAAACAAAATGCTAAACCTGGGCAAAGCATAATTTAGCCACAGGTGGAGTCTGAGTTTTTCCTAGTGTTTGCTTTCTGCAGTTCAATGCCACCGCAGGCAGGCAAATGATGAACAATCCAGCTGCTGAAGCAGAATGATGGAAGGGTATATGGACTGGTACATGCTGATAATTGTTCAGTGACAGCAGCTACCCTACCGTGTTAGGTTAGCTGCTTAGTGGAATAAGCTAAGTATTAACTTCTAACAATAATGTTTATTCCCACTGCAAGTGTATCCAGCACTTCCTCGGTTAACCTATTGTGCCATTTGAGAAGATACATCAAAAGTCAAACATGTAGGACCTGGTGTCTGGCACATAGCAGGGATACATTAATATTAGTTAAACATTAAACTGGATTGCTGTGCCATAACTGTTCTCTGATGTTGGGAAATAAAAACACAGGATTTTATAATGGTCTTTTGGAGTCAAGGAAGTTAGTAAATTGGGGCAAAGGCAACTAACTCAATTAGTTGGTTTGATCAGAGTGGCTGATGGGCTGTGTTGATCCAAGCTTTGTGCAACCTCATGGGCTGCCCATCTTGGGCCACACCCAGTTGATAGATATAGATGAGGATTTTATCAGTTTCCTATTTTGCTGATGTAATGAATTACCAGTAACTTAATGGCTTAAAATAATGCAAATTATTTTTGTATAGTTCTAGAAGGCAGAAGGCCAAAATAAGTTTTACCAGACTAAAGTCAAGGTGTCAGCAGGGCTAGTTGTTTCTGGAGGCTCTGGGCTGAGATTCCTTTCCCTGGTCTTTTCAGCCTCCAGCAGCTGCCTGTATTCCTTGGCTTGTGGCTCCTTCTTCTATCTTCAAAGTGCATCGCTCCAGTATCTGCTTCTCTCATGATATCACCTTCTCCTCTATTCGGGACCTTTGTGATTACATGGAGTCCACTGTGATAATCAAGGATAATCTCCCCATCTCAAGATTCTTAAGTTAACTATACCCACAAAGTCCCTTTTATCATGTAGGGTAACATATTCACAGGTTCCATTGACTAGAGCATGGGCTTCTTGGGGGACCAATATTCAGCCTACTACAAGGATTTAGTCAAATTGAGAGAAAATTCAGAGTTAAATTTAAAAATGCAAATTTAGAGTCAAAACCAAATCTTGGACTAACAAAATGCCTGTTTAAATGTAAGTAAGGCATGTTGCTTTGATTCTTTCAGCCTATTTTCCTTCCACAGGACAGGTTAGCATGTCTGAACTTATCAATAAAGATGGCTCACTACAATCCCCACAGTACCTCATGGCTGAGAACCACTGTTTTTAGCCCTATATGGGTCCATAGAATGTCCTAGGATTTGTAACTTACTAACTTTTGCTCTTAGGAGTCTTAGTGTTCCCTTAGTGACCTGTGTATGTGAATTTATTTCTAACTGTGCTTAACAAACAAGAAGGAGCTTATCTCATTCAGCATAAAGATGTTCCTGTGTCATGCTGTCTCCTGATTGGCTTCATTTCCTTTCTCATGTGCAGCCAACCCAAAATAAAATCAGCTCCTAGATTTTATATCCTGTGACTTGTGCACATCAGACCTTATTGTTGCCAATGGGTGGGTAAAAATTGAGAGCTAGGGGATCCTTTGCTGGGCTGAGCATGATTCATCCTCCCTGCTCCCTGGTTTATTTGGCTCCTGATGTCATCAAAGACCAGTGTTCTATTACATGTCCTATATTAGAGACAGAGTTGCCAGCTGGGAGCAGCTTGCCCTCCACCCTTGCAATGATGCCGAATAAAGTTTGACTTGCCAATTTCATGCCCCATCCAAACATTCACGGCCAGAGATTTTCTCTACTTCATTAGAACCTGTCTTGGTGGGCTTGGCAGGCCTTAGGAGCTCAAAGATGCTCCTACACAGCAGTTTTCTCTCTCTCCCTCTTCTTCTGGTTTGGCACAGCCTTGTCAACAGGTGTGATCAACAGTAAGAAAGCATGCACTGCCAGTGCTCCCATTCTGGTCCAGGATGAGAACCCACTACTGAAAAGATGGTACTCATAGCATTAGGCAGGCTGCCACGAAATCTTCGCTCCCTGGCACGGGTGCCAGTGGTGAGCATCTAGGCAACTTTTGATTGGGCACCATGCCCTCCAAACAGATGGGCATGAATGTAGGCAGGCAAGAGACCATTTATTTATATCAACTGTATTTGCTGAGGGCAGGGTTCCCAGCTGGGAACATCGAAACAGCTCTTTGTTCTGGCTGTCTGCAGCTCTGATGGAGGTGATACAGCCTTGCAAATTCAGCTGGATTCATTTTGAAAAATAAGAACAATGTTTCTATGGACACCAGGGGACATTTTTTGCCCCCCTTCAATGGTTCAAAGCCCAGAGCAGGCCAGGCCCAAGTCATTTTAATGAAATCTTACATCCCTGTTTGGATTTGGTGGGAAAGAGCCAAGAAAGCTTTCCAAATCAGATCAAATTTAGGTGAAGAGTTAGCCCCACATGCAAGCCAGCTTTGTGAGTTCTTGTAGACACAATGGCAAGGGGCTTTCATAGAAAATTAACCTGAAGTCACCCAGGCTCGGTAACAAGGAAAGGCATTCAGGTTAGGTTCACCACAGCACTGTTTCTCTAGGTATCCATTAACCTTCATTTTGCTCCTCCTGTAAATGCTGAATGGGATCAACCAAGGCTGAAAGCCCAAAGGTAGACATTATGCCTGACTTCAGTAAGAGTTTCAATTGGCTTTAAGGGTAAACGAATTTTAAAAAGAAGAATCATCTGCCTTTAGAAATCTGAGCTTTATTATTAATATTAGTCTTAATTACTAAAATATATCGTTGGCATTGCCTTAAGCACCTTGCATGCAATCTTTCAACTAATTTTCACAATAGCTCTATGGGGACAGGTACTATTATTAATATCATCAAAGCAAGAAGCAAACAGAGCTCAGCGAGGCTTACCCAAGGTCACTCAGCTAGTAACTCAAGTAAACAGGGCTCAAACCCAGGACTACCTGACAAAAAAGTCCACTGCTACACCCCAGTTGCTCGAGAAACTCCAGAAACTGCCAATCTGTTTAGTATTTGGCTTGCCTAATTTTAGAGTGTTTCATAAAATAATGGTTTAGGCCAATGCTTCTCAAACTTTAACGTGTCTACAAATTACATGAGGATCTTGCTAAACTGCAGATTCTGAAACAGTAGACCTGGGATGGAGTCTGATAATTCTGCATTTCTAACAAACCCTTGCAGCTGGTCTCCAGCCATACTGAGAGTAGCAAAAATTTAGGTTAGCGCACTGGATCTCAAGTGCTATATACTGGAATGACCTGGAGAGCTTTAAAAAAAGTACCTACATCCAGATCACACTCCTGGAGATTCTGCTTTAATTGGTTGACAATAAGTAGGTTAGAGAATCCTTTGATTACCAGCATTTCGTCATTTATGTGAGGCAGAAATATTGGATTTTTTTAAATGCCCTTGGTTGTATTCCACACAGATGGAAAATAATACAGTGGATGAAGATGTGTTGTTGAAGGAACATCATGGTTCCCAGTCAGTTCATTTTCCTGATGCTGATTATTTATAACAATGCAGGAGGCAGGTGATGGGATGGACTTATTACTCACACAGTCGTCTTTAACATGAACAGCTGGAAACAAGAGCAGACTGAGCTTAGCAGCACAGTTGCAATCGTTTAAGAGCAGAGTGTGACAAAATGTATGTTGGTGGAGGTGACAAGAAATTATAATCAGAAACATCATCTTTCTATCACATTGGTTTTCTTGAATGTTATTTTTTGGTTGAAAGGATCTGAATAGAGAAACCTGGGGCCATTCAAATCTTGACTCTATCAAACCTTTAATCAATTGCATAACAAGCAATAGTATGGCTCAAGTGTTCAATGATTGCATTAATTAGAGAGGAACAATTGATTCCATATTGGTGGATATGTGGTCATGGCTCTTTTGGGGTTTACTGCTAAGTGTGATCAAACCAAAAGTACTACAGATTATTAAATCCAAATCAATATTTTTTCCAGCAAAAGCAAAGCATTGGGTGAGCGAAAAAAAGCATCCGCTTTTCAGATCTCAGCCTCATGTATTATTGATGCAAAGATGATCAGATAAAAACTGGAACTTGGCAAGCTGTCAAATAAAAAATGCAGAGTGAATCAAAAATTTAAAATAGTATTGAGTTATTACAATTCTATTATAGACACCAGTAATCATTTTTTACTGAAACAAAGCCCTTCTATGACTGTAGAGCTGGGATGTTAGGGTATGAGGATTTAGGACTTGACCTCATTTTAGGAGGAAAATATCACAAAACTAAAAATTAAATGTAGAGAGTAAATTATTTAGTCACAGTTCAGTGGCAGATTGAATAAAAACAATGGAGTTAAAAAATAATGGCAGTGTTTTCTTTCTTGGGCTACATTTTGCTGACTTTCTTGAAAAATTACTGGCATTAGAATGAGAGCAGGATGAATTGCTCTATAGAATGTGTAAACTTAATTTGTGCCTGTGCCAAGCACACACAACGCAAGACATTGGAGAGGAAAAATGACTTAGTGAGATAGTTTGTCATTTATGGATTTTCTTTTATAGAAAAAAAAACCCAACCCTATAGTTTTACCAGCTATCTCACCCTTGTGTATGAGTCTTCTCCCTCTTTTGCTGAGACTGAAGCTCTGACATTGCCAGAAATAAAGCCAAAAGAAGCCTATCACCATTCCCAAATATTCAGAAGATAATTGCCAACGAAAGTTAGAGCATCTTGACATAAAACTTCCCTTCAGCTCCTAAGCCGATTTGCCTATCCAAGATCAAATAAGTAGCTATATTTATAAAATCAAGCAAATCCTGAGACATAGTAAGCTTTTAGAAAATGACACCAAGAAATTTGACAGTGAGGGCTGCTTTCTGTCATTGGCTTTTTCTCAGTGCCTAGGCAGAGAATAAAGAGGGTCTCTTGGAGCTGAAAATTACTGTGAAGCAGGGTAAGTTTCAAATGTAGCCAGAAGCATCAGCCTTGGGTTTTCCCACTTTAGGACTGAATCTGAAACTTGACATTACTATAGTGATTTGAATGTGAAATAACTTTGCCTTTAAGAAATAGAATTGACTCCACTTAAATGGGCTTTAATCATGAGGCAGAAAGGGGGAAATACTTTGCTTATTTTGACCTAGAACTATACTACCCCATGCCATGACCAAATTCAGTTCTTCTGAGGCAAGAGGAGTATGGTTAAACCATATAGGGCTTTGATAGGTAAAAGTTTAAAGTGAAGCACATGTTTGCCCTTTAGTCTTACTATTGCATGCTTATCACTTCACCTAAAATGCAGATGCCAAGAAAACCTGCTGGACTCATCAATCCCTATGCATGAAATAACACACACACACATACACACACACACAACAGATTCTCTGCCATGACCTATGAATTATGTTGAAGCCTTACTTTTTGACTAGATGTTTCATTAATGTCACTGTGGCTATTTTCAAAAATGTAGGGGAAATGCAAATGCAAAGGGAATTTTAATTCCCCCCCTAAACCAATTTCAAAAGGCTTCTGGGAAACTTGCATTTGTCTAGGTAACTAGTGATGTGCTCTGCCGTGTTCATCGCCCCAAGACTAGAGGTTAGTTATGCAGGGCTGGTCCTCCCAGTCACTTGCCTGGGGAACACAACATGAGATAAATTAGGGCTGGAAAGCCAGTGAACTGTGACACTGTAAACAAGAACAAACTCACTGTCTAAAGCAGGCCTGCTCTCAGGGTCCAGCCAAGGAAACAGAAACCACACTAGGTGTTTCATGTGGAGGTTATTTAGTACAAGGGGTTGGTCACATTGGTATAAATAAGGAGTACAGGCCCTTTAGGACAAGATATAAACAAATATCTCTATGGTGAAATGCTCTCAAACTCCACATAAGAGTTTGGTAGGCTTAGCCAACCAAACATCCTGGTCCAGATTGCATTTCAGCCATATGGATTGCCTGACTTCCCTTTATTGGGAAGTTTAAAATCTCTTCTTATTTCCTGCCATCAACTGCAGCACAGAGTGGCTGAAAATTGGTCAAGCAATTACCGTTTTTCACCAACTGGGTGCCTTTGGCCTTAGAGGCCTTTTGGGTTTGCAAAAGCTCTGCTGCCATTTCCCTTTTTTGACTAATCATAATACAAATGCTGATGGCTCTGAGAGTGTGGTTACCCACTCACTGAAGGAAAGCCATGTTCCTGCAAAAACACAATTTGCTTTTCAGTGTGTAAAGTAATAATGGGAGTAGAAAGGTGATGGTGGCAGCAGAGGATAGGGGCAGAGATCACTCAGCGCCAACACTAATTAACAGCACTGATGAATCCTGTTGATTCTATCTCCTAAATATCTCTCAAATTCATCCCCTTCTCTATTCCCATGGCTCCTATGTTCCTCCAAGCCATTTCATCTCTCAGTTTTAAAACCACCACAGTCTCCTAGCTGGTTCTCTGCCTTCTATCCTATGCTACCTATTCTATCCTATCCATCACTGTCTATAACATTGGTTCTCAATGTTATAGACAAAGGGCATACTGTCTCACCAAACTTGACCTCACCAGCAGACATGTGGAAATGTGTAAGAATGTTTGAGGGCTGTCACAATAACAGATGTGGCATGCTGGCATGCAATTATAGGAATGAGATCAACGTTTTCTTGCTGGCTGGCTGGCGGGTGTCATTCCCCATTCCAGAAAGCCACCTAAATTTCTTGGTTTATGGTGTCTTTCATCTTCAAAGCCAGTAATGGTAGGTCAAATCCTTCTCACTCATCTCTACTGCCTTCTCTTGTGTCCCATATCACTCTGACTCTTGCCTTCCTCTTCTACTTTAAGGGCTCATATGAATACCCATATGATCCAAGATAATATCCCTATTAAAGTTCATAACCATAATTCTGTCTGCAAAGTCTCTTTTGCCATAAAATGTAACATACCCACAGGTTCCAGGGATTAGGACATGAACATCTTGGGAGAACCACACCTGGAATTATGCCTCCCACACCTATAATAATCTCCACAACAAAGAATTGTCCTGTGCAAAATGCCAATAGCAGCCACATTGAGAAGCACTGAATGGGTGATATTTCTAAAATGCAGATATGATTATATCTCTTTCTTGCTTTAAAATCTTTCAGGAAATCCTCATTGCACTCAAGATAAAATTCATAATAAAGCTATAGCATGCTTATAAGAAAATCTTTCTGATCAAGAATTTCTTTCAACTCTCCAGCTCACATTTTACTGTTCTGCCTCCAAATCTTAGCTCCAGTCACATTGAAGGATATTTTGACCATCCTATGTATTCTCTTACTTCCCATTTTTTATGAGTGCTCTTCTCTCCACCTGGAAGACTCTTCCCTCAAATTCTTGCCCACTTCTCTTTTCCTAGCTATCTCCAACGCAAACTTCCAGGTCTTACCTTAGTCTTACTTCCTTGTGAAAATCTTCCATGACCCTACAAGTCTGAATTAAGCACCCCTCCTACAAGCTCCCATAGCACCCATACATACCCGCCCATCCCACTTACCACACTGCTTTCCAATTTCTTGCCTGACTGTTGATTTTCTGATAGTTCCCTAAGCTCTGAGGAGGCAGGGATAGTGGCTATCTTGTTTGACATTGTAACCATAGCACTCAGCTCTCATCTAGTATAGACTTATTCTCAATAAATATTTATTCATTTAATGAACTACTTAGTTATGTTGACTTTGATATAAAGAATGCAGTTAATCTGGTTCCCACCCCTCTACATCAAAAATTAATCATAATTATAGTCATATACCAAACTTTGACCATCAGAAAATATTTCATCAGGCCTCCATATCAATTGCATGAAGTTGGAATTATTATTAGACCAGTTTTCCAAAGAAAGAAACTAAAACTCAAAGAGGATAAATAAATCATGTGGCCAGCAAGTAGAAGAACTAGGACCCAAGTCTAGCTTCTGATTCCCAAGCCAATGCTCTGTCTTCTATACCAGGTTACCTTTCTGAACTAATAAATATCACCTTATAGTTTATAAAACATATGTCACAGAGTCCTTAGAACCACACAAAAAGATAAAAATATTGATCTCTTTTTTTAAACATGAGGAAAAAGATTTATCAAGACTCCACAGCTAGTATGTGGCAAATTCAGAACTAGAAGCCAGATCTTTTTATTCCATTGTTCTTCTTCCAGCTATATCACCTATGAGCTGGGAAGAGGCCAGAATTTGGAGACTGGAAGATACTCTCTGTTTTAGTTTCCTTGGTTGCTCAAGCAAATACCATCCAATGGGTTGACTTAAAACAATTGTAACAGGAGTTTATTAGCTCATGGTTTTGAGGCTAGGAGAAATCCAAATCAAGGCACCATCAAAATGATACTTCCTTCCAGAAAATGATGTACTAACCTTGGCTGCCAGTGATCCTTGGTCCTGGGCTCCTCTGCCACGTGGCAATGCAAATGATGGCCTTTCCTTGACTCTCCTTTTCTTCCAGATTCCATTAATGTTCAGCTTCTGGCTACTCTCTCTGTGGCTTTCTCTCCGTCTGTCTGAATTTCATTGTGCTTATAAAGGACTCCAGTAATAGGATTAAGACCTGCCCTGGGTCAAGCCCTACTGAAGTAATCAAAAGGAAGGTCTCTTAACTGAATCTAATCAAAAGGTCCCATCTATAATGGACTTATAGGCACAGGAATGGGTTTGCTTTAAGAACAGGATTTTCTGGGGTCCACAAAAGACTCAAACCAGCCAGCATATTCTACCTTCTGAACAACCAAAATACATGTTCTTTCCATATGCAAAATACATTCATTCAATCCCAACATTTCAAAAGCCTTAAATCATTTCAGTAACAATGCTAAGGACAAAATTTCATCAAAATCAGTTGTAGGCATGCAGTCTTGTGGCAAAATTCCCCTCAGGCTGTGGACCTGTGAAACTTACAAAACAATTTATCTGCTTCCAATATACAAAGGAAGGATGGTCATAGAAAAAACATTCTCATTGCCATAGGGTGAAATTAGAAAGAAAACAGGTGTCATGGGTCCCATACATAAACCAGAAAGGCATGCTCCATTAGATTTCAAAGTCTGAGGGGCGTCTATAGAACAATGGTTTCTTCTCCTCAGTGCTTGGCACAGCTCTCCACCCTCTACAAGGGCTCCCAATGTCCATGTTTTTGGTTCCACACTCATCAAACACCTGGGTGGCCACCAAACTGTAGGCCCCACCCTCTGAGAACACTGGGGTGACGTCCATACTCTCCCCAAGCTCAACCTCCTTAGCACAGTAGGGTGGTAGCCAAACTCTTCCAAATCATTAGGAAATGTGCCCCACCCCATTTGAAGCCTGGGCTGGCTGCACTCTTCCTGAACAACAGGCGGAACATCTGCCCTGTCCAAGTGCTGAGGCACACTTAGTTTTTTCACACACATGGATGGGGTCCATCTCTCGGTCCAAGATAATGTCTTAAGTCCAGACCTCAGCTTCCACAGTTCTGCCCTTCAAGTCATTTTTTCTTCAATCCCTCCTTTTTTTGTCCCTTTTAGTCCAGGTTGACAGTGGTTTCATTTGTACAGAGCTCTCAAAAAGCTTGTTGGTTTTGGATACAGTTCACAGGGGTCACAATCTTCAGACAATAGGACTTTCCACAAATCCTTTCTGGATAACTGCATTTCCAATTCTGACTTACACTGAAATGACTGCCTTGTTTCAAGTTCAGTTAAGTCCTCACATGGGGCACTATTCTCTATGGACTCATGTTCCAGAAGCTCACAAATTCCCAAACCATCAATTTCTAGTTTCTCTGTTCCTAAGAGTGCAATTCTCAGCTGATCCCTGTCCTCTCACATTTTGTTATAAGCTGCAAGGAGAAGGCAGGCTGCATATTACACATTTAGTTTGGAAATCTCCTCAACTAAATATCCAAGCTCGTCACTTTCAAATTCTGCCTTCCATC
Source organism: Chaetophractus vellerosus (assembly GCA_004027955.1). Taxonomy (NCBI): domain Eukaryota; kingdom Metazoa; phylum Chordata; class Mammalia; order Cingulata; family Chlamyphoridae; genus Chaetophractus; species Chaetophractus vellerosus. Next base: position 6,594 of record PVKH010010947.1, on the reverse strand, counting down.
TGATATCAGGAGTCAGTTTTGCCAAGTTATCTGCCACTTCAAAGCAAGGATCACCTTCTTTCCAATTTGCAATGACATATCATTATTTCTGTCTAAGTGTCATTGGAAGTATCTTTAGCATCCATATTTTTACTAAAAGTTTCTTCAAAGCAATCTAGGTCTTTTCTATCAAACATCTCACAAACATTCTTCCCACATATCCAATCAATTAGTTGTTTCCACATTTTTGGTATTTGCATAAGGGCATGCACCCTACTCCTGATACCAATTTCTGTTTTAGTTTCCTAAACACTGACAATGAAATATGTCAGAAATTAGTTGGATTTTACAATGCAACTAATTAGGTTGAAAGCTTACAGTTGAGGCCAAATCAAAGCATCATATGAAGCTTTTTTCCCAAAGGTCAGCTCCTGTGATCCTGGATTTCTGCAACATAGCAAGGTACAATGGCAGTTCTGCCAGTCTCTGCCTTCTCCTCCAGGATCACTTTCTCCCTGAGCTCAGCTGTATGTGATCAGACACATGGCAGGGTCTGCTTGTCTCTCCCCTCTCTGTCTCTGCAGCTTTTTTCTTTGTCTATGGCTTTTTATTCCTCAGTTTATAAAGTACTTCAGCAAGAGGATTAAGACCCACCCCTGGGTCATGTCCTACTGAAGTGTTCTAATCAAAATAGAGGTCCCTTAACTAAACCTAACCAAAAGGTCCCATCTATAATAGGTTTATAGGCACAAAAATGGGTTCACTTTAAGAAGAGGATTTTCTTGGGTCCACAAAATACTCAAAGCAGCACTTGGATCACTTGATCTAGGGGAAGCCACCTGCCATGTTATAAGAACACAAGCAGTTATGTGGAGAGATCCCTGTGGGGAGGAACCGAAACTTGCTGCCAGCAGCCCACACCAACTCACTATCAAATGAGTGAGTCACGTTGAAGCAGATCCTCCAGCCCAGTCAAGCTTTCAGATAATTGCAGCATCAGAATGAACATATAAGAAACCCTAAGTCAAAACTACCTAGCCAAGTTGTTCCTGCATTCCTTACCCACAGAAACTGTGAGAGATGATAACTATTGTGTATTGATGTCTTAAGCCACTAACCTTTGGATTAATTTATTATACAACTATAAATAGCAATACAGGCTGTAATGACAGAACCTCAAGTTGAACTAGTTTTAAACAAAGAGTAAGACCTTTTAACCTATGTAACTATAGGAAGGTCTGAGGCACATGGCTTCAGCATTAATGGAACTAGGGGTTCAAAATGTGTCAGAACCTTTTTCTTTTTTCATATTTTTAGGTACCGGGTCTGGAGATTGAACCTGGGGCCTTGTATGTGGTATGCCAATGCTCAACCACTTGAGCTACACTAGCTCCCATGAACCCTTTTTCTTTATCTTTCATCTCTTCTTCTCCCTGCACATGTTTCATTCTCTCACACAGGCTTTCCATGATGGAAAACATGGCTATCAACACAACCAGGCAGTGTATCTCACTTTTTTCCCACCCCAAGTTAAGAACTACAGAAAGTGCTCTAACAAGCCTAACACAGATCAAGTGCCCTTCCTGTACCAATTAATGAAGGCCACGTTGTAAGAATATGTCAGTTCTCATCCAAACCACAGGATTAGGGTGAGGAAAAGGACATTTCTTAGAAGGGGGTAGGGTGGTCAGAGTTTCCTTGGAAAGAAAATAAGAGGTCCACTACTCACTGTATGTTTGCATAAGGGCCTGAGGATACATACGTGTGCATGCTCATGGGCTTGCTCTGTGCTAATCCCAGGGGAACATCTGATGTCATTATTTTCATGTACCATTTTATCACCTGGTCCTAAGGACAAGCCTCTCTCCAGCCAGGAGCCACATAAGCCAGCTTTCCAATAAGAAACAAATCTTGTTTATCAAAGAGGGAGGAAAAAAAGAATAGCTGAAAGTAGCCCAAAATTTGAAAGTAGGTTAAAAAATGCTTTTCCTTGAACCTAGGACCTAGATGATGAAAGAAAGTAATATTAATTATTATTGTTAATGATAATAGATGCCATCTGTCCAGTATGTGCCAGGCACATCAGCTTCTTGAGATCACATGACCTGCCTCAGCTCACACAGCTGATAAATGCCAGTGCCAACAACAGACCTGGATCTGTCTGCTGCCAAAGTCCAAGCTCTTAATCTCTATGCAAAATATCAGAAAACATACCACATGAGCCCAAGACTTAGCCAAGCACATATTCAGTACCCAAGCTAAAGAAAAGTAAATCAAGCCGGACTCAGCTTAGGATTTATTCTCCTCTAGATTCCAGTGCTGACCCCACATCAGCACTCCACTGAGCTCCAGTCTGGAGAACTGAACTCAAATCCATTTCTACTGCACTTGTCTATGAAGCAAAGCAACACCCAATGCAAAAGTTTCCAAATTTTTGTCATAGCAAAATCTCTGCTTTTTATTGTCCTCACAAATAAGCTTTTCTAAAACAGCCCCATCTTTGGGCAGCTCTCAGAGGCAGTTACATAAAAAGATAACCCATGTGACTCATTCTGGCTTGGAGTAGACCATTTTGCTATCTTGGAACCCAAAGTATTTGAGTGTTCGTCAAGGCAGGTACAACACCATCACTGCAGCTGAAGACTGCATCTGCTGCAAGCCAGCTGTGTCCTGAAGAAAATATTTCTAAGTCATGGTTTCTTTATCTGAAAAGTGGACATATATCACATATTTCACAGAGTGATTGTGAAGACAAAATAAGATAACATGTGTAGAAATATCTAACATGGTACTTGATAAATATTTGTGGGATTTGTTTCATATAAGAATTTTATTTTGTTCTGTGTCCCAGTGCATGAGACTTGTCTCCCCAAGGACAGTATAAGTTCCTGTGGCAAAGACACTCTCTTATTCTGATTATGTACTCCAAACATCACCTATGCACAGGTAGTGTTTGAAAAGCTCTGCTGGACTACAGAGGTTGCAAATTAAACAAACCAGAAGGAAGCATTATTTCTGCAATAAACGCTCATCTATTCCAGATGACAATAATGTGAATGAACACTTAAAAGGTAGGACCAAGAGTTTTGCAAGCTAACATATTAAGCACTATCAGAGACAGACCTATAGACACATGCAAACATTTGAATTGTGCATATCAAAAAAGTGTCAATGGGTATAAGAGTTCAGTTACAGGGTCTACTTTTCCACTACATTATCTTAGCATCCATGCATATAACCACTGTTATATGGGGACAAGGGGACTCTAAGCCACAGGACCACCTCACTCCTATTCAGCATACAGAGGTTGCAACTTATGATGCACCTAGATGCAGATGAAGTGGGCCAATAGGATTCCTTCCTTTGGGAACATGACCTTAGAAATACTGAGACAATGGGGTAGTGCCAGATGGAAGTTAAAACTGGAAGATTATGACAGAAGCTTTGAACAACCAGCAAGAACTGGCAGAAATATCTTTCTCAAAACTCCAGAAAATAGTTAAAGGATTGCAGTAAAAGATGAGCAAGAAAAAGGACACTTAAAAGCAGTAGGATCGGGGCCAGCCGTATAGCCCAGTGGATAGGGCGCTGGTGTACCACATGGGAGGCCCTGGGTTCAGTTCCCGGGGACCTCTCCTAGCAGGCAGACCACCTTGAGAAGGGCAAGCCGCCATGGGCGGGCAGAGCCACTGTGGGCAGGGCAAAAAGCTGCCACAGACAGGACAAAGCCGCCATGGGCAGGGCAGGTCGCCCACGAATGGAGCGCAGCCAGCCACCCACGAACTGAAGTGGAGCCAGCCATGAATGGAAGCAGAAGCTGGCCTTGGCGCGTCCCGCAACAGGGGAGACAAAGCGGACAGAGAGGAACACAGGAATGGACACACAGCAAGAACAAGCAGAAGGGGGAGGGGATATGTAATAATAAAAAAAAAAACTTAAAAAAAAAAAAGCAGTAGAATCTACTGGCACTCTGGCTGACCCCTCCCACACCCCTCACTGACTTGGCACAGAGCCAGCCCACTCTCTCTCTCTGTGGGTCGCTGGTCCTGGTTTCAGAGGGAGAAGAGTAACCCTCATGCATATACTGGGAGCATGTATTCCTGGTCCAATTTGTCTGGTGGGGCACAAGGGACTTGCCATCCCAGAACCTGCCCTGCATGTAGAAGACAGCTCACCAAGCTCTCTTAGAGAATGCTGTGGGACAGGAGCAAAGTAGCTGCCTGGGGCAAGGTATTGATGGCTATAGGACATACAGTGCCATGTCTGGGACTGTGAGGAAACAATTTCCTAGGGAAGGGGAATATTCTTATCATTGTAAATAGGAGAATACTAGGTTCACATACACATGCCCAAGACAAACCATGTGTACAGAAAGGATCAGGGCAACTCTTTGGCCTCAAGCTATTTTCTAAATGCATTGTATGAATAAGCTCTAAAGGAGAGCACTCACACAAGTCAGTCTGCAGAGACTGGGATAGGTGTTTTCTTTCTTTTCCCCTTCTTTATTATTATTTTTTGATAGTTCCTCGCATTCAAGGAAAGCTCTAACATAGCATTAGCTGGATAAGGTGCCTCAGAGTCTAAATTCCAGCAATAATGCACTAAAATATAAAAATATCCAGGTTTCAACAAAAGTTTAAAAAACATACAAAGAAACAGGAAGTAATACCCCAGGCAAAGGAAAAGACTAAAGCATTATAAACCATCAATGAGGAAGACAGACCTAGACATTCCAGACAAAGATTCTTTTTAAGTGGTCCTAAATAAACCCAAAGAACTAAAGGAAAACATGAACAAAGAACTAAAGGAAATCAGGAGAACAATAGATGATCACAAAGAGAGTATCAATAGAGATATGGAAATTATGAAAAGGAATCAAACAGAGCTGAAGACCACAGGAACAGAAATTAAAAATTCCATAGAGAAGTTCAACAGCAGATTGGAGTTGGCAGAAGAAAAGATCAGTGAACTTGAAGATAAGACAAAGAAATCATCCAGTCTGAGAAACAGAAGGAAGAAAGAGTAAAGAAAAATGAATAGAGCTGAGAAACCTGTGGGACACCACCAAGCATACCAATATACACATGGCGGGAGTTGCAGAAGGAGAAGAAAAACAGAAAGGAGCAAAGAGAATATACAAAGAAATAATGGCTGAAAAATTTCCCAAATTTAATGAAAGACACTCAACAAACTCCAAACAGGATAAACCCCAACAGACCCACACCATGGAATATTATAACCAAACTGTCAAATGCAGATAGAGAATGCTGCAAGAGAGTGGCAACATGTCACATACAAGGGAGCCTCAATAAGATTAGGTGTGAATTTCTCAACATAAATCATGGAGGCAAGAAAGTAGCAGGAAGACATTTAAAATGCTGAAAACGAAACAAGACAAAAAATGCTAACCAAGAATTCTATATCCAGTGAAACTGTCTTTCAAAAATTAGGGAGTGTTTAAGACACAGACAAACAAAAACTGAGGGAATTCATCACTACTAGACTGGTCCTACAAGAGATGCTACAGAGAGTTCTGCAGTTTGAAAGGAAAGGACAATAGAAAATAGATGGCAGTACTTGCAGAAATAAAGACCTCGGGTAATGATGGTGACATGGGTAAACATAAATGCAAGTATTATTATATTTTGGTTTGCAACTCTACTTTTTACTCCCTACAGGAACTAAAATGCACAAAATGTAATGATAAATCAGTATTTGGGGACTCATAATGTATAAACATGCAATTTGTAACAAGAAAGACATATAGGTGGGGAAACAGATACATATAGGAACAAAGTTTGTGTACACTATTTGCATTAAGTTGGTATCAAAGTAAATGAGATTGTTAAACATTTAGGATGTTAAATTTAAGGCCCATGATAACTATAAAGAAAATACTAGAGAATATGCATGCTCATAGAGACAGAAATTAGAATACAAGTTGCCAGGGGCAGAGAGAGATGCAGAGTTAATAGAAAATGGATGTAGGGTTTCTGTTTGTGGAGCTGGGAAAGTTTTCATAATGGAAGGTAGGAAGGGTACTGTAAGATGTGAGTGTGATTAATCCCACTGATTGGTACACTTGAGAGTGATGGAAATGGAAAAGTTTATGTTGTGTATATGTTCCTGCAATTAAAAAAACAGAAAGCAACCAAAGAGACACTGAGAGTTAAGGCAATACATGATCCTGAATGAGATTTAATAAGGCAGAAAGCTAAAAGGGACATTATTGGAACATGTGAAAAAATCATAATAGGGACTGTAAGCTTTTTCCAATGTTAAATTTCTTGAACTTAGTAACAGCACTTAAGATGGATATGTAAGTGAATATCCTTGTTCTTTGGGAATGCATGGCAGTATTCAAGGAACATGATGTATATAGCCTATATTCAAGTATTCAGAAAATGGATTGATAAATAGACAGAGAGAGGATGTTTAGGTAGATAGATAGAATGGTACAGAAAATATGGCAAAACATTAAAATTGGTGGATTGAGGTATCTGGGGGGATAAGGGTGTGTTAGAGTTCTCTGTATGGGGTTTGTGTTATTTTTGTAACTGTTCTATGAGTTTGAAACTATTTCCAAATAAAAAGTTTAAATTAAAAAAAAAAAAA
>PVKH010010946.1:0-17993 GCA_004027955.1 Chaetophractus vellerosus | reverse complement strand
TGAAATAAATAGCTCAAGAAAGCAAGATTTAAGATTATTTCAGAGAGGTAGGTCCTTCTTTATATATGCATGAGTCAGTAAATAGGTGGAGTTATGCCCCCCAAGATGTCCAAACCCTAATGCTCAAAGTCTGTGAATATGTTACCTTCCATGGCAAAGGGACTTTGCAGATGTGATTAAGGTTAAGGACCTTGAGGTGGGGAGATTTTCCTGGATCATCCTGGTAGGACCAACTTAATTTCATAAGTCCTTAAAAGAGGAGAACATTTAATGTCTCTGATCAGAAAGAAAGATGTGGCAATGAAGGAAGGGTCAGAGAGATATGACATTTGCTGGTTTTAAAGATGGAAGAAGGGGCCATGAGCATGAAAGGTATGCAGCTTCTAGTGGCTGGAAAATGCAAGGAAACAAATTCTCCCCTAGAGCCTCTAGAAGAGAACACAGCCCTGCCAACACGATGATTTTAACCAAGTGTTGAACTTCTGATCTAAAGAATATTTTTTTTTTTTGGTTACATATCCCCCCCTTTTTGCTTGCTCTTGCTGTGCTCATTTCTCTGCATTCATAGTAGGTACCAGAAAATATATATGGAATGTTGATTGCATGAATTGTGGTAAGCTGTTTTTAAATAGTCATCATAGTTAAGTTCTCAAAATGTAAAAATACAAACAAAAAAAATCCCTTAAATTTTATTTTCCTTCTCTTTATTTTAAATACTGTAATATTAAAAGTAATTTTTAAAAATTAAAAACAGCCATAATCCTACCACCCTAAAACCATTACTGTAATATTATTTTATTTCACTCAATCTCCATTTAGTTGCATACATATTTAACAGAATTACAATCATATAGCATTTGCAATTATCTCTCCTGATTTTTTTCTTTTAAATTTTATGATAACCCTTTTCTATGTGCCTAGAAAGTCTTTATAATTATCATTTTAATGACTGTACGAATACCCTGTTTAGTTACTGTGCAGTAATTGATCAGTTTATCCTTTTGTTGAAATTTAGGTTTGTTCATAACTATTACTATTAAAGATAATTTTTCAATGAACAACCTTGAGAATATAGCTTTTTTCTTCTTTTTTGACTTCTTTCTTTAAAATGAGTTCCTAGATGTTAATAAAAACAATATTTATAAAATGTTCCAAGACTTACCCAGTAATGTCTAGTAGGCTTATCTGTTATCCTCAAGTTATTGTTTTACTGCTGGTTATTCTTCACACCAAGCCAATACTCTTAGTTGGCTTTATAATGCTCTAAATAGATTTTCATATATGGCCAGGATCCATTTAGCAAAGACAAAAAAGAATAAAAATTTGAGTGGGGAGATAGAAAATTCAGATGGTTGTAAAAACAGGAAATATAAGTAATAGCATCAAATATAATTAGAATGATGGAAAGTACAAAATAAACATAAACAAACCTTTCAATGAAAAAGGCAAACAATATAACACTTCCCTACTATTTCCCTTTGTTTTAATAAAATTGAAGTTTTCTGGTAACTGAAGTGCTAAGGGTAAAATTTCCTTTACATAGAAACAAACATTTAGAAATATTGTAGTAATAACAACAAAAAATCAGTAGTTGGTGGGTATCAACTGTTTAATGATGATTTTTCATTATTTTCTCCTATGCCGGAGGGTTGGCACCAAGAAGTTAATTAAATAAGACCAATTCTGCCTCAATAGTTTTTCATGAAAGAAGCTTGGGGAAATAGTTTGTTACTAAGGACAACATTTCAGATAAGGCAGCACATGTGCTTATGTGATAGTGAACAATTTTTTGTTATATGTCCCCAAATGGACATTAGTAATTGGGTATCCTGGCCCTATGTCGATGCAGGGTCTGACAGAGGCAACGGATTTCTTTTCTTTTCCCTAAAGTTTTTATGCAACTGAAACAAAGTCAAATAAACAAAATTGTCTAAAACAGAGGCACAACTTCAGCAAAGGATAGCATGCATCCTGAAGGGGGCAGTCTGTGGTCCTGAAGAGGTATGAAGCCCCTGCTAGGACAGGTAATGGATCATGAAGATTGATAGATGCATAGAGCTTTACTTTTTTTTTTTTTTATAGCTCCAACTGATGAACTACTTCCTTTTCCCCTTCCATGTTAGATTTTTTCACACAAAAGATATTTGACATTCCAGTAGTCACATCTTGGCCCATTAGACAAATGGAAGTTATAGAGAGTTTATATGTAAGATAATCCAAGGGGTTACTGATGATGTCATATGGTAAACTGCAGTGACAATAATTCCATTCTATAGAGTGGTAAGCTTTGGATGACCTAGAGCCACAAATAAAAAACAAGTATTTGTTTTCTTGTATCTATGAAAAACAGATAATTGAGTGAGAATGATTGAATTACATGAAGAATGTGTGTGGGGTTAGGAAGGAGAAATAAGGGTGAAAGTGTGAATGCTGTACAAATTCAGAACCTAAAATAATCCTTCTACATAATCATATTGGCTGCCACCGTCTTCTATCCCCATCCCCACCTGCACTGCTCACACCTGGCATCTATGGTATTTATGAATGTTTGGGTCTCCTCCACCTTGGGTACATGGGTGATTGAATTTCCTGATCCCCTGATTTTAGCCTATGGGTTGAGTGGAATAATGTGATAAGGAAAACCCTTCCAGAGCTTTCTTTGCCTTTAGCACAGCAACCAGCAATGTTCAAGATGATGCCTGCTTCATTAGACTCTTCCCTGAGTGCCCATGGTGCACAGAGACCCCCTGATGACCTACAGTATCAGGAAATGTAGTCAGAAATGTGTCTTTGTGATTTTCAGCACCAATATTTCGGGCTGTTCATTACCATTCCATTACATAGCCTATTCTGACTGATACAATTAGCTATGCTAGTTTGTAACAATATCACTTCTATGTTTGGGGAGATCTCATCAAAGCCATCTTTCAAGTGGAGGCATATAGACAATCATTTTCCCCTACTAGCCTATGATTTTATAAAATTTCTGAGGTAAATACTTTTAATCCTTGGTTTCTGGGCTATGAACAAATTGTTGTCAAATGCCAAGCTTTAAGAAATAATAGTATATATTTACTGGCACAACAATCACTATTTAGTAGGCATTCATTTTAACAATTTATAAATATTAACTTATATAATCTTTATATTTTGCAAGTGATTAAACTTAGGTGCAGAAGCCAAGTAACTTGCCCATGGTTACAGAGCCAACAAAATTTTAAATTGTCCCTAGTCAATGTTGTTTCCTTACCATCACCATTATCTTCAATACACAAAGATTTGGTGCTCTACTTAATGAATAACACCACTGTCTACTCACTTAAGCAAATGATAATCTTTATATTAAACAGAAAGGATATGCATTTCAATGGCTATAGATGTCCACAGCCTTCCACAAATACTCTTACTTAGAGTTTGCAGTGATTCTGCCGCCATATATGAAATGCTAACGAGAAAAAGAAATTTAGAAGCCCTTTCTCTGATAGTAATGTGATATACAGAACTTAGGTTTTGGTCCCTAAAACTCCAATAGTGGTTCCTTGTTTGGATTGGATTTATATCTTTTGCAAACCTAGAGATCTGCCTGTCAAAATGAGCCTTGGCTACTTTTTAATAAAATAATCCAAACATGTGATGCAATTTCTCCTTCAGATTCTAAGAAGGAGGTGATAAAAAACTATTAGTTGGATTTTAGGGATAAGGGAAAATTTTGTATTATCTTCTTCCTTTAGTAACAATGGGTATAAAACTTAAAAGTATGAAAATATGTGTGTTTATCTTTTGCTGAAATAGCTACAAATATCTTTTGGGTTAGGCCAAAGTACCAGTCCTAAAGTGGTTTTGAGATAATCAATTGAAAGAAGTTATAAAAGTGTTCCGTAAATGCTAAACTACAATATGAAACTAATGGTAATTTTGTGTTTTAAACTTTTATCTTATTATTTTCTATTACCCATGTTGGGCATCATATTATTAAAATCCATCACTGATAGATATCAGATGATAGTGGGTACCAGGGGTGATTGGAGGAAAGAGAGTGCTCCTCTTTCTAAGTGAGGAAGCAGGTACAGAAGCCAAATATCTTGCCCAAGATCACCTAGCCAGCAAAATTTTTTTTGCATGGAAATAATGTCTTTAATAAATATTATTATACCTATAATAATAATAATGTACTGTGAAATCCAGCCAGACATTTCCAGTTCCATTATTAGTGTAATATGAATTTTAATGTTTCATCAAAAAAGTTCAAGGGATGACTAGACTAACTGAAACAATTAATGACAGTGAAAATGAGAAAAAATTCAGAGGAAACAGAATATTCTATAAATAAGATAACAAGCCGGGTAAATTTAAAATCTAAAAAACAAAATAAAATGAATTAGAGCAAGTGTATACTATTAGTAGTAGTATTATTATAGCAAAATAATTTGCTCTTGTCCTAAACTTTTCCCACATTTCAATGTTAAGTAAAATTGTCTGCTAAATTAAAAATCATGGCATCTGAGCATTGGATAAAATTTAGATACTTTTTAAAAGAATCTTCCTAATGTAAGATACTAAGTACAATATAGTCACAACCTTAATGCTTCCACTAATAGGAACTCACCACCTCACAAAGGGCTGATTTTATTAACAAATATTCCTAAAGTGTTCTTTGTTTTGCTTATCCATTATTTACCTTCTTATAATTTTTACTTATTCTTGCTAATTGAAATGAATCTTCTGGACCCACACAGAATAAATCATATAACTCAAGATCCAAACACAGATCTCTAAAGTTATTTTCTACTAATTACCCTCTCCAATTCTACACAACCAGAGAATATGTCATAACCTCAATCTGTCCTACACCTTCTACGCTCCTTTAACCACTTTGAAATCTTTCTGTAAATGTACATTGAGTCCCATCTATCATCAAAGCTCAGTTACAATTTCATGGCTCCAATGATACTTTCTCCATTCTTTTGAGCTGGAGTTATCTTTCTCTCCCCTATTCTCAAAAAAAGTATCTTGCTCTTTCATCATCCATTCTTTTCTGCTATGCCACTACAGTGATACTTAGAGTTAATTTCATAGGGCTAAATGCCTGTTTAAGAATTGAAGAATGATCTTAAGTCAGTGTCTTCATTTTCTACCTTAAGAAACTAGAAAAAAGAAAAGAAAAGAAACCCCAAATGAGCAGAAGAAAGAAAATAATAATAAAAAAGAAATAAAATAAGAACAATAAATCAACAAAGAAATTAATGAAACCCAAACATGGTTCAATACATTTGATATCTCTCTGGACAAACTGATCAGGGAAAAGAGAGAGAGAGATGAGACTGAGAGAGAGAGACAGAGACTGAGATACAGAGACAGAGACACAGAGAGAAGAAACAAATTACCATTATCAGGAGTGAAAGAAGTGCTGTCACTACAGGTTCTACAGCAGGCATTTTCAACAAAGTCAATATTGGGAGCTAAAATTGGTTCTTGGGGATGGATCTACTCTTTATGTATAAAGCACAGATTAGGTGCAATACAAAAGCAAGCACAGACTGTATCTGTGGGATTAAAATTTCTCAGTGACGGTGGGGTGATTAGGAAAAAACTGTCAAGAATGGCTCTTTTAAAGGGAATTAAAAGGGAAAAAGGTTGAGAAGCACTATTCTACAGATATCAAAAGTATCATAAGAGAATATTAACAACTTTAGGGAAATCAATTCAACAACTTAGGTTAAAGGGACAAATTCCTTAAAGACCCGACCTTCCAAAGTATACTCAAGAGGCATTGATCATTAGCATAGCCCTATATCCATTAATGATATTGCATTTTTAGGTAAAACCTACAAGGAAAGTCCCAGGTCCAGATGATTTCACTGGTGAATTCTACCAAATACTTAAAGAAGATATAACACCAATTATGTCTTCACAACTCTGCCAGAAAAAATTGATGCATAGAAATACCTCCCAATTCATTTTGGCCAATATTATGCAGCACCAAGACAAGCAAAGATATTGTTAAAAAACGAAAACTATAGACCAATATTCTTCCTGGACATTGTGCTGGTTTGAGTCTTTTATGGACCCCAGAATCATGTTCCTTAAGCAAACCTATTCTTCTGCCTGTAAACTCATTGTAAATGGGCCTTTTGATTAGATCACTTCAGTTAAGGGTCTTTTATTAGACTGCAAGACCCAGGGTGATCTTAATCCTCTTACTGGAGTTCTTTATAAACAGAGGACTAAAAAGCCACAGGCACACAGAAAAAAGCAGCTGAGAGAGAGAAACCCTGAGAGGTTGAGAGAACAAGGTCCTGGAGGTGGAAAGCTGGAGCCAGCAGAGCACAGATGCACAGAAAGAGGTCTCCAAGAAGCTGAAAGAGACAAGGCCCAGAGAAGAGGGGAGGGACAAACCATATGCTTGGTCACCCATAGCTGAACATAGGGAGAAAGTAAGACTGGAGGAGAAGGCAGAGACCCAGAACAGCAGAGCTGCCACTGTGTCTCACCATGTGACAGGAGTCTAGTATTGCCAGCAAACAAACTTTGGTGAGGCAGCATCTCTTGATGATGTCTTGATTTGCACACTTCCATGGCCTCTGAACTGTAAGCTTTTAATCTAATAAAATCCCATGATAAAAGCCAACCCATTTCAAGTATATTGCTCCCAGCAACTTTTAACCAAATAAAACAGACACAGACAACAAAATCCTCAACAAAATGTTAACAAATTAAGTCCAGACATATTTTAAAAGATAATACCTCATGACACAATGGGGTTTATCCCAAGAATTCAAAATTTGTTCAACATTCAAAATCAGTCAATGCACTCACCAAATAAAAGATAAAAAAGAGGAGACTCATGGTCATATCAACAGACGCAGAAAAACATTTGACAAAAACACTCATTCCTGATTTTCAAAATTTCAGCTAACTAGGAAGAAAATGGTAATACTCAAAATGAAAAGGAATTGTCTTTAAAAATTGTGGCTAACTTCATACTTAATGGTGAAAGACGATGTTTTCCTGCTAAGATAGAAAAAACACAGGGATTTCTACTCTTTCCACTGCTATTAAACATTGTACTGGATGGTCTGGCCAGTGAAAACTGGCAGGGAAAACAAAGAAATAAAAGATATCCATACTGAAAAGGAAGAAGTAAAACTGTTATTAGCATAGCATGATCATCTATGTGAACAATTCAATCCAATGAAATATACAAAAAAAGGCTAATAGAGACTAATACATAAGTTTAGAAAGATTGTAAAATCACTGTGCAGAAATGAATTATATTTCTATGTAATAGCTTGTACATTAAGGCTTATGATCTATTTTGAGTAAATATATTATATAGTAGAGGTATGAATCAAAATTCATGTTTTTGCTTGTGGATGTCCAATTGTTCCAGCACCACTTATTGAAAAGACTATCATTTCTTTTATGCTAATTAAAGACTATTTTTAATTAGCATAAAAATTGATAGATATGATAAAATTTATGGATTTCTTTGGCACTGAAAGCTGCAGAACATGTCTGAGAATTAAAGAAAACCCAAATAAATGGAGAGGTATCCCTTGATCATTGGTCAGAAGACCCAATATTGTTAAGAGTCAGTTGTCCACAGATTGAACTATATATTCAATGCAATCCCAACGAAAATCCCAGCAAGATTATTTTGTAGAAATTGATGAGCTGATTCTAAATTCATTTGGTAAAAAAAATTACTTAAATAGCTAAAAACAGGAACATCTTGGCACTATTTGATTTCAAGACATTATAAATCTATAGTGATCAGAACAGCATGTATCGGTGTAGTGAGAGACATATAAATTATTGAAATATAAAACAGAGTCCAGATATAGTTGCTGGATATATAAGAACAAGTGATTTTTTGACAAATGGCAATTTGGAGGAGAAATGATAGTCTTTTCAATAAGTGGTGCTGGAACAATTGGACATCCACAAGCAAAAACATGAATTTTGATTCATACCTCTACTATATAATATATTTACTCAAAATAGATCATAAGCCTTATTGTATTCTATAAGAATATTAAAGGAAAACTTTATGACTTTGGGTTAGGCTAAGATCAAAGATTTCTTAGATCCAACATCTAAAGCACGACCATAAAATTCCAAATTGGTAAATTGAACTTCTGCTCCTCAAAAGTCACTTTAAGAGAATGAAAAATTAACCACAGATTTGAAGAAAATATTTGCAAAGCATATATCTCATTAAATATATGTATGTAAAAATATATTCTCAGAACTCAATAATAAGAAAACAATTCAATGAAAAATGATGGGTCCAAGTTTTTGAGAGACACTTCACAAAAGAAGATATTTAGATGGCAAATAAACACAAAAGGATACTAGCCACAATGTGTCATTAGGGAGATGCAAATTAAAACCACAAGATACCGACATTTACCTATTATAATGGCCAAAATAAGAAAGACTGAGCAAACCAAGTATTGGCAAGTGAAGGAAATGGAAATCTGCATATTGCTGGTGTGAATGTAAAATGATACAATCATATGGAAAACATTTTCTTCACTTCGTACAAAGTTGAGTAGACTTCTACCGTACGACCCAGTCATTCCATTCTTAAATGTTTACCCAAGAGAAAAGAGAGCATATATTCATACAAAGATTTGCATGTAAATGTTCAGAGCAGCTTTATTTTTATAGCCAAAACCTATAAACAACGCAATATCAATTAAAACACAAACGGACACACACATAGTTTTATACTGATATAATGGAATAGACCTTAGCAATAAAACAGAAAATGCAATAACATGAATGAATCTCAAAAAACATTATGCTGAGTGAAACAATCTAGACAAGTAAGAATACATACTGTATGACTTCATTTTTATAAAACTCTAAAAATTCAACCTAATCGATAGTGACAAAGAGCATATCAGTGTTTTCCAGGGAAAGAGGGAAAAGGGGATAGACAGGAGGGATGGATTACAAAGTGGTAAAAGGAAACTTTGGTGGTGATAGATAGTTCAATGTCTTCATTGTGATAATCAATTGTTTCATGGGTGTATACATACATCAAAATTTATCAAATCGTACACTTTAAATCTGTGTAGTTTATTGTAGGTCAATTATAACTCAATATAGTTATTCAAATTTTCCACTTCTTCTTGGTCATTTATAATAAGTAATGTTTGGTGTTTTTCAAGTATTTACTCATTTAATCTTAATTGTTTGCTTTTGGTATAAAGTTGTTCATAATATATCATTATTATTTTAAAGTGTATTATATATTCCCTATTTTCATTCTTGATATTTGTAGCTTATCTTCTCTTCCTTTTTTTCCATGAATATTCTTGTCAGTAGGTTATCAATATTTTTTGAGAAACAATTTTTAGTTTTGTTAATTGCATATATTTCCCTTCTACTTCATTGATTTATGATTGATCTGCATTACATCTTTTATTCTTAGCTTAAGTTTTCTCTACTAATATTTTTCTGAAACATTATTTAAGGCCTATTATATATGGCATTTTATCTCTATGTATATATATTTAGAGAAAGATATGCTTATCTTTTCTTCTTTCCAAAATGTATTTTTTCTTCTAGGAGTTACTTTAGTAAAATTTTGGTATGTTTTTTACATTTCTATAAATGTATATGATTCAAACTATTTTATAATTTTCTCTGTAAATTAAACAAAGGCTTGCTGCCATCCAAGGTGTTTGTTCAAGATAAGTGGCTGTATTTTACAGTAAAATGAGCAGTAAAGTTTTTTCTACCTAACAAATCTGCTCATACAATCATTTCATATTTCATTATTGTACTTTCAATTTCAGAATTTCTATTCATTTTGTTTTATAATTTCTATCATTGATATTCTCTGCTTGGTTGGACATCATTTTAATTTTTTAAATTTGTTTTTTAAACATAGTGTATTAATCAGCCAAAGGGGTCCTGATGTAAAGTACCAGAAATCTCTTGGCATTTATAAAGGGTATTTATTTGGGGCTAGGAGCTTACAGTCACAAGGCCCTAGAGAGTCCAACTCAAGGTACCGTAATAGATACTTTCTCACCCAAAGTAATTGGCCATGTGTTGGAGCAAGATGGCAGGCGATGTCTCTGAGAGTTCAGCCTTCCTTCTTCCTCTTAAGGCTCCGTGGTCCCAGCTTCTTCCAATGTCAGCTGTAGGCTGGGACAAGTCTCATCTCTCTCCCTGGGCTCATTTGTCTCCAAGCTCAGCTGCTCTGGTCTCTCCTCAAGGTCAGCTGCAGACTATCAGGCTCTCTCTTCCTGGGGGCTCTGCTGTCTATGCAGCTGTCTCTATTCCTCTGTGTTCTCTTTCTCTGTATATTTACTTCCTGGGGCTCCAGCATCAAACCTTCAACTCTCTCCTCTGCAGTGTGTTTTCTCTGTGAGTCCCCGCCCACCAAGGGGGGACTCAATGTCCTACTGACGTGGCCAAATCAAAACCCCAATCTTAGTTTAAGCAAGTAAAAATGAAACCTCTGAATCTAATATAATGTACTATACCCAGAGGAACAGACCAGTTTACAAACATAATCCGATATCTATTTTTGGAATTCATAAACAATATCAAACTGTTACACATAATTTCCTTTAAATCTTTTTGTAGCAAGTCTAATGTTTAGGCTTCCTCAGGGATAGTTTCTATTGATTATTCTTTTACCTGTATGTGGCATATATTTTTGTGTTTCTTTTCATGCTTCATAATTTTTTAAAATGAAAATTGGACATTTTAAACAATATATTTTGGCAACTCTGGAAATCCTCCCTACCCAGGGTTTGATGTACTTTGTTTGGTGGCTTTTCTGAACTAATTATGTAAAATAGTTTTCTTTGTAGTTTATGGCCACAGAAGTCTCTTGGTCAAACTAGTGGTCAACTAATGATTGGACAGAGATTTCCTTAATTGCTGGGATGCAGTAAGTCTCCCAGCCTTTGATGAGGTGCTCTGTTTGCATGTTGGAGAATATCTTCAACAATCAGCCTGGTATTTTACAACTCTACCTTTGTCTTCCCTCTGCTTGCACACAGTCATAAGCTCAGTGAAAGGTCAGAGTTTAGGGCTTTCTAAGGTCTTTCTTGAGCATGTACATAGCCATGTGCATTTAAGTGGCCTTATAGAATCCCAGGAATATTTCAGAGTTTTCAAATTCCTATGGACATCTTATTCCTTAATTTTTCCTTTTAAGCTTCTGATTTATTCCATTGCTTTTCCCCATTGTTGTCTACCACCTCAGGAAATGACAAAGTTAAACACTGCTTGTAATAGTTTTTGACAAATACCCTTTGCTGCCTTAAGAAAAGGCTTTTGGTACTGGGTAAGCTCTGGGTTTTGCCAAATACAGACAGCCTTTCCAGCGAGGTCTTCCAGGCAACCACCGTATTTGTCAGATAATGACAATTTGTAGGGAATGAGGCTTTGAGAGGCCTCTATCAATATTCTGTTCCCCCTGGAGGCTGCAGGTTGCTGATGTTTGCCACAAGAGGAGACGGTTATTTTTCAAGTCTACTGTGAAGCTGGAGAGCAAGGGATGGGATTAGGGTAAGTTAAAATGCCACACAGCTCCCGGTTCTAATTGATATTTGGTAGTTTTTCTTGAATCAATGCTCCCTGTGTTACTTCATGATTTTGGTTAATTTCCAGAATTCTAAAATAGTTGATTCTAAACTTATTTTTAAAAAATTTTGATGAATTATATCATTCTTGCATGAATGTACATAAACAATAAGTGCATAGTAAAAGTTGTGAATTTACAAAACAAACATGCATAATCTCATACAGGGTCCCATACATCCTTCTGTGAGCTGGAACAGACATATGTCACTTTTGCAGGGTGGTGGGAATGTGGAGAAGTATGGGAAAAATACAATTGGTGTGATCTATGGGCTGTGGTTAACAGCAACACTGTAATATTCATGCATTTATGCCAAAGATGTTCTGTGTTGATAATGGGGGAGTATGGAAAAAGTGTGCCAAATGTACACAATGAACAATGGTTGGTGGTAACAGTCTGATGATATAACCTAATAATCTATGACAAATATTCCACCACAGTGTGGTATGTTGGTAAAGCGGTGTTATATGGGGATTCTAATACTTTTTGCCAATTTTCTCATTATTTTTTATGGAAGGGATAATCTGTGCAGTTCTTTAGTCTAGCATATTTGAGAACATCGTCCAAAAAAAGCTTTTCCATGCAAATCTTATAGGGTTTATTTTTCAGGATAAAATAAAATCCTGTAGGAAAATTCTCTTTATAATAAGACCCAGTAGGTACCTTAATTATCAGACATCTTTTTAACTTTCCATTATCCCTAGACTTTTGATCCCACATTTTTCTCTCAATGTTTCATTCCTTCCCTTCCTCTCCCCACCTCCACTTTCCATTTCACTCCCTCTCTATCTTCCTTTTCATCCTAGAATAGTTTCCCACCATTTCAATGATATTAACTCTAATAATTTCCATTCTGATGTATCTTAATTTCCCTTTTCTCTCTCCCCATTCCAGAGGAAAGCTAGGGGAAATTACCCAATCCTAGATTTTAGTGTCACCATACAGATGTGGTAGAAGATTCCAATGGTCCTTCAGTTCATCCAGAACAATTTTACTTTTCATGGATCACATCCTCCTCTAATCACCTTGGCTTTGAAATTTTTCAAGTTCATTGTCAACTTTTAAATCTTTACAGCCATGTTTCTGTACATTTAAGCATTTTTTCCTACTTTTGAGAGAAAATAGAAATTGTCTTATGGTGATTTTTATGATTCCTATCTTTTATCAACCTTCAAGCAAGAATTTATCCGTATTTACACATAGTCCATATTCTTTCTTTCCATACTCAAACGATAACTTGCCCTTCATTGACCCAAAACTAATCCTCTTTATTTGCTCTAAATCTCAGGGTCTTATGTAACAAGAATGAGATTGTTTGTAAGTAGAAGGAGAGACACAAAAATAAGTGTGGTTTGTTTATTTGTTCTGGAGTAATGAAACACGCTCTAATATTGATTGAAGTAATAAATGCACAACTTAGTGATTACGCCAAATTTCATTGATTGTACACTTTAGATCAATTATGTGGTTTATGAACAAAAAAATAATAGGGTGGGTTGGGGGGAAAATACACCAAATCTAAGATATGCACTATAGTTAGTAGTAATACGTTGACCATGCTCTTTCATAATTTGTTACAACTGTTTCACAACAATGCAAGGTACTTGTGGTGGGGTGGTATATAGGATCACTGTATGATGTTATGCATGTTTGTTTTGTAAGTTCACAACTTTTACTATACACTTACTGTTATGTGTATTCATGTATAAATGGCATTTGTAAATAAATTGTTCATAAAATGAGAAAAGAAAGAATAATACTCCCAAAAAGATGAAATTGAAAAAGAAGTAAGTGTGTTAAATTGTACAAGAGTTAGTATTTTCGTTTTGGAGGATAAGAATGAGAATGATTCTAGATGGTCTCCAAATCTATGCATATTTGGTGGAATTTGGGATTGTGGTAGCCAGAAGTCATCAGCATTTCTGCTATCAATTGATTTTTGTTTTATGGGGGAGGAGATAGATAATATGTAAAATTATATGCTACCCTTTTAGTCATCTCTTTACTCATTTCTCCATAATTTCCTTTTCTTCTTCAAAACCTTCTAATGAGTCTCAATGCCCTCAAATCAGGTTCCCATTTTTCATTTGGGGGTTTAATTCTATGCAACTCTTAGTCTCCTTTTATATTTTCTCACTCATCTCTTTTCTCATTTGATTGTCTTTTTTTTTTTTGATCCAGCAAATCAGAATTTCTTAGGTAATATAGTTTATTCTTACATTAGACTTTTCCATCTATTAGAGACCAAGTTCTTACAGTGTATGTTGTTGATACTATTGACTTTTGAAGTATGGTGGGTGAGGTGCTCTAATGCTTCTGAATTAATCCCAGTGTTTATCTAAGAAACACCTGCAGCCAGAAAGTGAGATAACAAAAATCACTAAAGTAATCAAAACATGAAAGATGAATCACAAAACTCATTTTATTTTGATGATCTTCTATTATAGATATCTACCTCAGCACATCAATAAAAGGACAATTTTGAATTGTAAAATAAAGGAGTTCATTATAAGGATATAAAAACCAATAACATTAAAACAGCATTAATGTTCAGCAAACTGAAACCAAATAAGTCAGTATAATAAAATGATTAAGTTGGAAACTTAATAGATTGTAATTGCTAGGGGCATAAATCCTAGTTAAAATATTTCCCCATCTATGAAGTAAGCATTGAAAAATAATTTTAGGATACAGAGACCTAAACACTAAAGGTAGAAATATTTTCCTTTCTTATTAGAGTCTTAGGATCAAATAAAATAAATATTAATAAAATACTTTTTTCTATTTTGTGTTTTGCTGTCACAAACTGAAAGAAAAATTAATATCTTAGATTCCTTTGGTAAAAGAACCAGAGACAAAGTTACTTTGCAAACATCTTTAGTGTTCTTACATAAAATAGTTTGTTCTCTAAGATAGCCTAGATAGCTCAAGTAACAAAAATAAATTCTTTATTAGGACATTAGCAAGCATTGAAGAGACCAGTTAAAAAGGAATTAAGATAGGTGGGAATGATCTAACCAACCAATGAGCAAACCCTGGAGGAAATTTTCCAGCCAGGGCCAGAAGCTGGACTAAAGGAAAAGAAGAGTTTGCAATACAAACTGTTCTTCAACTAGAGTTTCTTATTCCCTGAAAAATACAGTTCTAGTCTTAATTCCTATTCAGAAAAGCAACAGCACTACTATCCATAAACAATATGGACCTTGGGTTTCATTTTCTCCTTTTCTGTCAATATGCCTGTAACATTGGGGATGTGTAGCAGTAATTGGTAGGAGAAGCAGCTTTGTAGAATAGACTCTGGTGTCAACAAAACTTGGGTTCAAATTCTGTGACACTAATAGCATGGCCTTGGGCATGTCACTTGCTTTTCCTGTCCTGAAATTCATAAACTTGTGATAATAATAGTTCTTACCTCACAGGATTATTTTGAGGATTGAAGTAAGGTAAATGAATGCAAAGCAACTGGTACATAGTAACTAACTGTGACATAAATATTAACTGTTACTTTATAACATATGTAGAAAGACAAATAGATTACAAATCTTGAAGAGCTATTCAAATACAGTTTCTAAAATGATTTTGCTTCTGACCATCTACTAAGACTTTAAGATTCTCTGTTGTAATTCTCCACTAACTTATCAGAATGATCCCATTAAGGCTTTGAAAGATCTCTCCTTCCTCACCATCCCAACAATTTGTATTGATCACTATTCCTTAGACTTGCTCCATTTTCCTAGGCCTCCACTTTGAGCACTGACATGGTATCTGTTGATTTGGGGAAGGAGAGGGCAAGGTAAGACAGGTTTGATCTGAGTTTCTTATATGCCTGTTTCCAGCTCACTTCCCCAGCTTTTGGCCCAACTCCAATGGACACCTCTAGTTCCAGGCCTCAGCTTCCACAAATTGGGATCACCGTCAACTAATAAACTGGGTATAGGGTGATCAACTTATATTACAAGTTGCACATTTTTAAAGGCTAACAGTGGGGCTGGCTGTAGCCCAATTGGTAGGGCACCTGTTTACCACATAGGAGGCCCCGGGTTTGGTTCCCAGGGCCTCCTCAAGTGGGCAGACCGCCTTGAGAAGGCAAGCTGCCACAGGCAGGGCGAGCCACCGCGGGCAGGGCGAGCCGCCGCGAGCAGGGCGAGCTGCCGCGCAGTGAGCTGACTTGGCGGGTCACCGCAGTGGGGGGAGACAAGCAGACACAGAAGAATGCAAAAATGAACACAGCAAGAACAAGCAGAAAGGGGGGGATATGTAATAAATAAAAAATAAATAAATCTCTAAAAAATTTTTAAAAATAAAAAAATAAAGGCTATCAGTGGTAAACAACAGATTTAAGATGTTTTAGCAGAGGAATGAAAGAGATCTTTAGTTATCTCAGATGAGTTGAATGGGCTAGAAGTAGGACTATCGTTTAGAAAGCAGCCTTGATACTACAAGTGTACTTTTAGGAGAATGACAACTAGAAATGGAAAGAAAATGAACATTAAAGGTATTTCAAAATATCTTTCATGACTAATGGGAGTAATAACCTTGGAAAAAATATCTCTAGCATCAGCTTTTTAAAAACATTTCAGTAAATGTGTAGCATAATAAAATGTAGTAATAGGGGAAAATTACTTCAAAAAAGAGAAAAATAATGGCTTTCTTTAAAACATTGACTGCTCCTTTTCTAATTTTATTAAAGGAAACAATAGAAACTTCCCAAAGCAAAATATTGTTACTGGTCATATCAGCTGTCATGGAACCTTTGTGTGTTTTTGACCTTTAAAATATACTGATAGTATGTATATTTCCATTTTTGTTTCGAGTATTTCAGTGTACATGGAAAAATAGAAACCCGCAATTTAGTAATAGCAGTAACCTTTATAAACCACTTTAGGAAAAAAATCCCTAATATATCAACAACTAAACACAAATGAATATATCATATTAATATGTACTTAGTTGCTCAAGTTAGAAATGTTATAAATATAACACCCCACCATCTGAGAGGAGAGGGGTTATATAAATGTGCTTAGGTTGTAATTTAGTCACACAATTTATGTTTTATACACTTACCTTTCAGAAGTCTGGCTTACTTCTTAGAAAACCCACTCTCCAATATAGATATATCACCAGGTAAGATTAATGTATCCTGTTTATGTAAATTGAGTGATAAGTTACATTCGTTTGGCTAAGCTTTAAAATTTTATTTTCCAACCCCTTTCCACAACTTTGTTTAGAATATAGAAAAGAATTGGGCAAAATTGGTTTTAAACTCTAGCTTTGCCAATAGTTAGATTGTGACTTGTGTTGAATTCAAGCACTTTATCAGTTTCTGATTGTTCTAGATAAAGTTAGACTTCTTATCATGAACTCAAAATTCTTTGTTGCCAGTCTTCTGTCTCTTTAACAGCCTGATCTCTATCAAAGATTAGTCTGCATTATCTTCTCTTTTTTTCATTGTGGTTGTTGATGTTGTTGTGTCAAAAAAGCATAAAAATGTTAAAATAAAATAAAATAATGTGAAAAGGTTATTATAATACTGGGTCTTCATTTCACCTCAGATACCTTGTTCCACTCCTTGCAGTGTAACAACTAGCAACTTCTTTTTTGTTTTTATGTAAATGAAGCATAGTATACTCATTGGATTTTAAGCTGATTTTCTTCATTTGGTCATTTAGCATAAGAGTCTTATGAGTGTACTTCATTCTTCATAAATTCTGTGTAATATTCCATTTGTGATGGTTAAAAATTTGTTTAATTGGCCTCAAATAGATATTTTATTGTCTGTTTTTGTTATTATTACTAATACTAAAATTAACCTACATGTTTGTATATACATATGAGTATACTGATTGAATGAATTATGTAATTGCTCAGTGAAAGTCAAAATAATGAATTGTGACAGAGTAGTCTACATCTCTCTCTAAAGAAATTGTGTTTCCCCATATCCTCTAAAACTCTGTGTTACAAAATTTTAATTTTTTGAAAATGTGATAAAATATTACCATGTTTCTATTCTTAAGAAACTCAAGAATAATTGGGAAGATGGACAATAAATAAGTAAATAGATAGTATATGACCAGTAATAATTTTAATATGAGAGCAAATAATGCAGAAGGAAATAAAGTGTCACAAGGGTACTAACATAGCTATCATGATCAGGATAATATTTGAGGAAGAAACACTGGAGCAGAAACAAAACATAATGGTATATGCTATGTGGGTATATGAAAGAACATTCTTTTTGGAAGCAACAGCAAATCCAAATGCCATGACATAGGAAGGTGTTTGAAATGTTTTTTTTTTTTTTTAAAGATTTATTTATTTTTTATTACATATCTCCCCTTCCCCCCCGTTGCGGCGACGCGCCGAGACTTGGTCACTGCGC